>PXNZ01000320.1:0-29437 GCA_003012085.1 Trichoderma brevicompactum | reverse complement strand
CTCCTCTCTCTATTCTGCCATCTGCCGCCGCCACCTCCAACATCCAACAGCGATTACCAGGCGTGGCGCCTCCAGCGCTGTGACTCGTTGATTGGCCCCGCCCAGACCCCTAACAGGCCTGCGCTAGCTTGCCAGAGCCCGCCTTTTCTGGGCTGTCTCTAGCTGAACTCTCCCTCTTTCAATCCTCTTGTCTTGTCTGCTTCAGAGGGCCTTTGCGCGAGACCCAGCCCAGGTACCTGTCGGCCGCTGTCCACTGTGCGCGGTACAACCGCTGCCACTACTTCTCTACCTTACCCTTAGCAGCTCGCCCACCTCACCACTAATACATCATATTAGCCTTCATACCAAACCCAGTTTCTCTCACTCTGCAGCACACGCCACAGACCACCGCTTCCCACGTTTCAAAATCCGCTTCTTTTGTTCCATCAGGCACTGTTTACCTCATTGTCTTTTTACATGTTTTCATCAGTTTCTGGCGTCTGTCATCACAATCGGCATCATGTCTGAGCCTGACCAGTGTATCATATGTTTGGATCCGCTGCCGCGCCCCTCGTCCTCGACTGCGAGTAACGAGGCAGCCGTCGACACCGCTACCGCTTCCATCGCTGATGCCGTCGAGGGCGATTCGAGCTATCTCAACATAGTGGCCGCCCTCGATGGCTGTGACCACATCATCCACGACGCCTGCATCCGATCTTGGGCTCAAAAGACCAATACCTGTCCCATTTGCCGCAAGCCCTTCCACTCCGTCCGAGTCTACAATGGTCAAGATGGTGAGTTCGGCTAATACAACCCCTCTGTGTGCAGAGTTACCTCTACAAACCACACACCAAAAACAAAAGGGGAAAAAAAGACACGACTGCTAACTTGACTGGGAAATCTACAGGCATCGCCATTTCAACCTACGAAGTCGAGGATAAAAAACAAGTTGCCGAGTTTGATGTGCAGCAGTGGCTTGGAGAGAACCCAGACGAAGAGGAGGAAGAGTCCAACCCATGCCCCATCTGTAACTCGGCAGAGCGAGAGGATATCCTGCTACTTTGCGATAGCTGCGATGCAGCCTACCACACGCACTGCGTCGGTATCGATTACATCCCTGAGGGTGATTGGTATTGCATGGAATGTACCCATCTGTTCCAATTGACAGACGAACAGCCAGAGTCGGGTGCTGCGTCAGAGACTGCTCCGAGACCTCAAAACGCCCGTCGTCCAGCTCCTCGAGCTAACCGAGGTTTCCACGTCCGCACCCGTGCTCGTCTTAGGAGGGCACGCCGCCAGGCACGCAATATTGAGTGGCAGGGCGCCTGGGGACAGTTCTCTGGTCGCTTCTATGAGATGAGCGAGCTTGACCTGGATAACCATGACGACGAAGACGAAGATCTTGAGCGTTTTCGCAGATTCCAACAGCTGGATCGACGGGAGTTGCAGCGGTGGCAGCAACGGATAAACATTGCACAGCGTCTTGGTGCACGAGAATCCTTTGCAAGCAATATACCGCCTCAGATTAGCGAGCGTCTCCAGCCTCTACCACCGCCTGTTGAGGAAACGAGAGATGAGCGACGAGCTTGGGGCGCATTAGATCGTGCCCGAGAGGCCGAGGGCTCCAGTCCCAGCACCCGCAAAAGAAAGGCCCGATCTGGGACAGCTTCCCCCATTGAACCACCAACGCAAGAACCCGAAAGAAAGCTCAAGCGCCCTCGAACTAGACGTCTTCCCACGCACGGAGAAAGCTCTGCAGCAAGTGCGCTTCCGCCAGCGGCCGGTCCATCTTCGGGACGGCTGCCCAACGGGACCTCACTGAGAAGTAGCAATGCCGGCCAGAACGATACTGAGCCAACCCTGGTCGTCTCCTCCTTACTCAAGGAGCTGGAACCGAATATTCACTCTGAGGATGAGGCATCTGGCCCGGCCTCTGGTTGGCGCCCTTTCCATGAGGCCTCATCACCAGCTCTTTCTCCATCGCCATCGGCTTACAGCAGCCCTCGAGCTCTTTCATTAACACCACCTCCATTACCCAACCTCAACGGGCGGCCAACGTCTCCAACTCTATCTCTCAGCACGCACATCGAACCAGTATATCCACCCGCAAATTACTCACCAACGAATTCGCCCACAACATACTCACCCACCCGTTTCAGCAGCAGCGATCATAGCGATTCCGAATCGCGGCCAGTAAAACCGGAGCCTCGGGCCGAGGGCAGAAGCGAGAATCGACTTGAGAGTCGGCCTCTTGAACTTCGCCAGCCTCGACCGCGGCGCGTGCATCAGATGTCGCCAGACTCTAGTCCGACGCGCGGCGATGAGAACTCGACGAGGCATACCATGACGACAGAGGAAAAGAAAAGTGTCAACGACATCGTCCGCAACGCTCTTAGGCCGCACTGGCGGGCTCAGAAGTTGACGGTAGAACAATATGCAACAATCAACCGTGATATATCACGAAAGCTTTACGACGAAGTGAAGGACGCATCCTCACTTGATGATGAATCTCGACGACAAACATGGGAGAAGAGGGTCACCCAGGAGGTAGCCCGGGCAATCTCTGAACTTCAAGCCTGATCACGGGTGCACAGCAATAAGCATTTGGTCTGGCGTTTCAAGGCTTCTGTCGGCGGTCCACATCATGGTTTGATACCCCCAGCCTCATTGACGGCGCAGTGCATTTTATTTAGGGATACCGAGGTGCAATAGGAGTCGGGCATTGGAGTCGGGCATTTTGTTTTGTAATTCTTGTCATACTGATAGCGCTTGTCGATTCTGCTACAGCGCATTGCGAATCGTGCTTGAATATGTATCGTACTTTTCATACATCATGTCTCTTTTTTTCTGTGGGCGGACTATAGGGCTTAGAACTAGTTGAGCGACAGGTAGTTCCAATGAATCCGAATCCAACCACAGTATACATGGTGGGAAGTTGTGCACCTGGTTGAAGAAATTTTAGCCAACGGGTCCTGATGACTCGAGAGTTGTTTACCGGCATATTGTCAATGGGGAAAACCACAAGCCGGTAGCACTTCTCAAGAGATCCAGTGCCGTTTCTTTGCGCTCGGTTCTTATTAGGAGAAAGAAAAAAAAAGAACATTCGAGGTATTCATTGCGAGATGGTCGCTCTTATATTCTCACTTCGCTATCACGGGACTATTGCGAGGAGAGGCCGAGAAAGGGGACACAAAAAGCTTCATGGTCAGTACGATGGCGGGGGTGGAACACGAAAAATGTCGCAAAAAACGCAAGACGAGGAAAAAAGGGCCAAAAGGCTTTCATTTGGATTGTAATCAGGGGGGAAAAAATGTCAGCAGTATCTATCTAACAGAACCCAGTGGGAAAAATAAAAGAAGGTGCCGCTAGCGAAAAAGACTGCTTCTATCTCTCTCGGCACACGAAAAATGATCAGGACGCTTTGGAGGTGGAAATCAAGCTCTTGACGATAAGGAAATGGTGCCTTGAGAGGAAGAGGAAAAAGGAAAAAAAGGGAACAAGTTTTCGCTGGACCATGTGGGAATTATTAGTTGTAAGTGCTGTTGCGGCCTGAGGCAGCAGAGCTACCGCTAGAGATCTTTAGTTATCAAGGGTTTGAGTTAGATGCTGGAGAGGTACGTACCTGCCAGCTTACCTAAGGCATAAAATTCAATTATGTAATCTAGCCGTTTGGTGGGATGAGGTACCAAAAAAGTTCGAGGCGCAAGGACATCACAGACAGTCCAGGTGGTGCTTGAGTCTCTAAAGCAACCACAAGGATTCCGCCATGATGGCAGCCTCAAGTAGAGGCAGCAGAGCCGTTCGAGGCATTCTCTCATGTAAGGACCCTTTTCGGCCGTCAATTGGCGCAAGAGACTGATAAAGAGCCGCATGTATAGCATCCCCCACACTCTGCTCCAGATGCGCAACCACATACAACGCGGCATCTGTTCGCTTCTATTCTGCGGCTGCGGTAGCGGAGGCGAAGACGCCTGCTACAGGGACTCCTCCTCTGGCTTCCTCGACTAAAACACCTTACCCTTACGATATCCGCTCCGGCCTCATCCTCACGCGGCCGCCCCTCCTGACGAGAACCCTCCATCCCTTCGAGAACGCCTTCTACTTCTACCAGAAACGTCTGGAGGAGCGCCTCAACACACCTTTCATTACGAGCATATACTTCAAGCCCGATACAGCAGCACAGCTAGACTGGAGCCTCAAGGTCCAAGAGCGAGGCGGCACAGTCGCCAAAGAGCTGGGAACGTATCATGGAAAGAACTCCAAGGCTTGGGACGACGAGCTCAAGGTCGGCGATCAGCTTAGTACGCAAGAGAACGTATTGAACAGCCTGCTCAAGGACGCTGCCGCGCGGGTCAGCGACGATGCGGAAATCATTGCGCCGGAGGACGTCGTCCCCGTGGAGAGACCTGTAGAGAGGCTGTCCGAGGCGGACAAGAAGAACGACGTGAGGCGGCTGGATCGCCAGATGGAGAAGACTCTCTATCTTGTTGTCAAGGGCGCGGATGGGTGGGGATTTCCTGCCGATGTTCTCAAGGATGAGAATCTCCACGAGGTATGTCGAGTGATCAATGAAGTGGAAAACCCTAAAGGCTTTGATCTAACGAAACTTATGAAATAGGGCGCAAAGAGAGTATTGGATCAAGCCGCCGGTGTCAACATGAACACCTGGCTCGTCGGCCGCGTCCCCGTCGCCCACCTCGTCCAGGAGCCCGTCCTGGGCGCCAACGGAGAAGTCCAGAAGCAAGGCCGCAAGACTTTCTTCCTCAAGGGAAGAATCATGGCCGGCCAGGCTGACCTGAAGGGCAACCCCTTTGGATACACCGACTTCAAGTGGCTGACGCGGGAGGAGCTGGAGAAGGAGCTGGCGCCAGAGTACTACCGCGGCGTGAGGAATATGATGGCCGACAGGTAAAAAAGAGGGTAAAAGGAGGAGGGAAAAGGAGGAGGGGATTATGGAAAATATATATATGATGATAAAGATGCCAGTGTTTTTAACATGGCAATTTTATGTGTAACATTACGAATTGTATAATTTACACTTATTATACAGAGCTTCGCGGCGGCCTGTTGAACGATCTACACTATACTTTTTTTTACTCTTTACTTTTTGGCATGTGTTTGAGGACCTCAAAAGTTCTTTTGCTCACTCATAGTTTCACCATGATCTTGAATGAAAAAGAAACAATTTGCGGAAGCTTGAGTTTATCTAGCTGTTTTTTTTTTTTTTTTTTTTTTGCCAGAATGATCCTCAAGGATATCCGTGACGGCCCGGCAGTGTACGCCCTGTTACTATATAAGCCTCATTCAAGTGCTAGGATTTTATTCACAAGGCTGGTTATATTGCTTTTGGATCCTGTTGTGCGGATCTTGATGATGCACCTATGTTAGCTGGCCGTGGCATTTACTCTCAGGGAATGAAAAAGGGGTAATGAGGATGCAACAATCGTATTGGATCTATTGCTGCCGATTGGTGCGTACAAGAAGCAAGAGCAGCTGTCGTATATGAGATTCATCCGAATGGATAGGCATACAAAGGCATTCAGCGGGCGTTAGAGCTCTTTTTGCACGGTTTAGAAAGTCTGTTTGTATTGCTCGCACAAGAAATGACTACATCATCAAGTTGATACGATGAAATTAGGCACCCTATTGTTGCGTTCTTTTCCTTACAAAGTGCCAAGAGACATTGAGCCTAAAGATCAAGACACACACCTACGCGCGAGCACAAGAAACCCTTCGTATCAAACAGGCCACGACGGCCCAAAGCACCATGGTATAATCCCCAAAACGTCAATCTACTCTACCTCAACTATATATAGTTGACATCTGAGAGAGCTGCACCACACTCATATGAGTTTCATTACAACAAAGAATCCCACACAATAGCCAGCATTGTCCCTTCATACGTAATATAGCAATGCTAACCAGCCTTCCAAATACACATGGGTGTCCACTTTATCCAACGCCGTACTCCGCTTTCCGATTTTCCAGATGGTCAAATACCACTGGTATTATGTTCATTCAGTCAAGCGTCATGCTATGATGTACCAAAACACGCTCAATCTAGTTTGGCTTGGCCTGTCCTTCAACAAAGTTGAGAGCATCTTCCGTGCTGACGCAGTTGATTGAACTCGTCTTATTGCGGAATGTCACACCATAACACTTGTCAGCAATATGAACAATCTCTGGTCGGAAAGTAGTGCAAATGAACTGCGTGCCGGCCTCGTTGGAAATGGACTCGAGAAGCGAGGCAACAGCAGTTCGGTATTGCGCATCCAGGTTGGCGTCGACTTCGTCGAAAATGACCATGGGGCTGCTTTCGGTTTGCTGTAGCGCGAAGATGAGGCAAAGAGCGCACAAACCTGGGTGGCTTGCAGTTAGTGATCAAGTAACAATATTCGGAAGAATGCACCGAGCTCGGTTAAATGAATGGGACTTACTCTTTTGGCCACCACTGAGTTGCTGAATCTTCTGCTGCTCGTCGAGATGTTTAGAGTTGAAGGATACGCTGATACCAACTCCAATATAATTCTCAACACTGCCTCTTGCTTCTTCATCTGACTCTTCGGCATCTTGGCGGCGATCCGTTTTCCGCTGGATAACCAAACGTCCATGGCCGGCTGGCACGAGCTTGCTGAAAATGGTAGCAAACTCCTTGGATACCTGCTTGAAAGTACGCTCGATGGCCTCATCTTTTCGCCTGTCGAGATGCTCCACGAGGTCTTCAATGGATCCTTGGGACTCGTCTAATTCCTGTCGGCGCTTCATCAAATGCTCCTGCTGTGTCGTGAAGTTGTTGTATTGTTCAAAGGCCTTTTTATTGACATGCTTGTACTTCTTCAGCGCCTCATTGACCTTTTTCAGTTTTGATGTAATCTAAGGAGCAGTTAGTTCATGTCCTTCTCGGTTTGAAAAAAAAAAAATGAAGCAACGGAATGATGCTGCGACCTACAGTGTTGGCTTGCATGTTCTCATATTTATCAAAGGCCTCCTCGGGCAAGACTCCTAGCTCTCGGATGTTTTTCGCACACTCCGCGGCCTGAGAGGTCAAGAGAGCTTTTCGCTGCAGCGTCTTCTCCATCCTTTTCTGCTGCTTCTCAATCCTTGTGGAGATTTCCAGCTGGATCTGCTCACGATTGATCTTTTCTGATTCAAACTGTTCCAGGCGAGTATTGAGCTCGTCAAGTTTGGCCTCAGTCTCGTTCAAGTCAGCTTCGACGGCCTTCAAAGCCTTTTGGGCCTTCTTCAGCTCTCGCTCAGCCTCTTTCAGGCTACCTGATGCACCACCAACCGCTGAGTTTTCGAACGCTTGGCTGTTAAGCTGATCCAGCTTCATTTGAAGATTTTGGCGCAAGTCAATTTCCAACAGCTGCTTCTGTCTTTCGAGGACTCTTCGGGTGTTGCTAATTTCGTTCCACTGCTTCTGCAGTTGCTGGACGGTACGGCTTGATCCTTCGAGCTCTCGTTCCTCGGCCGCCGTGAGAGTCTTCTTGAACTCTGTTCCTAGTTCAGACTCATGAGCCGCAACTTCTTGCAAGAATCCATTCATGTTCTTTTCGACCGCATCCCGCCTCCTGATGGCCCCATCGAGACGGTTCCTCTCATTTTCGATGTGAGACGACCTATTCCGGAGCTCGTGTTTCAGTGGCTCAAAGCCGTCTTCAGCCTGTCGGAGTCTCTGCTCAAGCTTTTGAACTTCAGACATTGCACCAGTAATCTCCTGGTCCTTGAGCTCAATCTGTCTGCGGATATTGCGAGACTGTTCAATCAGGCGCTCATACTCCTCTCTCCACTTGTTGGCAGCCTGTACAGCTTCCAGACGTGATTTCCGAGGGTCGATGTAGCCACCAGTCATGGCACCTCTCTTGTTGGTGGTGTCACCCTCTGCAGTGATACCATCCACGCCGTGGCTCCTGGCATATTGAGCAGCCACTGCAAGGTTGGGGCACACAACGACCTTTCCAAACACCTGCTGGAACGCCTTATCAAACTTGGGATCATACGTGATCTTGCTCAGAAGTGGAACCGCGTCGTTGGAATTCGGAAAGTTCACTTTGCGAGGACGGAGCTGGGCCAACGGCATGAACGTTACTCGGCCACCATGTTGCTTGTACATGGTGTCTGCAAGGTAGGTAGCAGTGTCGGCATTGTCCACAACGTAATGGAATAAACTGGCACCGGCAATCTGTTCGACAGGTAGGCGGTATGCGTCGCTAACGTCCAAAAGATCCGCCAATGTCCCGTAGGCACCTGGGATATCTTGCTCCTGTTTCAAGCGACGTATGGTAGCTAAACCACGAGCAGTGGCTCCATCTACCGCGTGGGCTAATTCTCGCTCAGCGTGCTCCTTCTCTTGCCTGGCGTTGGATATAACAGAGCTCAGCTTGTCGTCTTCTCGTCGAATCAACTTTCGTTCATCGTTCAACCTATCCAGCGTGGCTCGTGCCTGAGCGGCCTGGTCTACCACTTGGCCCCTATCACCACTCCAGTTGGCCAAGCGTGAGCGCAGTTCGGCAACCTCTCTCTCGCCCTGTTCAATTGCCTTGTGAACTCTGGCGACCTCCTCATCAGCGTCCAGTTTGTTTGCCTTTTGGGTGCTGATAGTCAAGCTGAGTTCCTCGATTTCCTGCTTAAGCCAGGCATCACGCTCGGCACGGTTTTTGAATCTGGAACCACGACTTTGCTTCGCAAAGAGGCGTGATCGTGACGCCTCAACCGTGTCCAGCTGTCTTCTAACCTCATCTTCCTCGTTCTTTTTCTGTGTATATTCTGGCAGGAGTTGTGCTAATTCTTTCTCTTTGGTGCCAATCTCATTCTGTACTGACGCGAGCTCAGAATCATGATGTCGTCGAGCCTGTTCAAGTGCGGACTGCCCTTCTCTCAGATTCTTGACCTTGAGCTCAACCTTGGCCAACATTTTTGCGTTATCACGTCTGTCTTCCTCCTGCTGGCGGCGGTCAATTTGCAGAAGCTCCAATTCCCTTTGCAGCTTGTGAATTTCCGCATCAATCTTGGAGATTGCCTTTTCTCCTTCCAGGAACTGGGCACGGCTTGAATCCGTGTTGTCAAGGCCATCTTGCCTAGCATTGTCGATTTCCTCGAGAGCAGCCTGGACGGTGGTCTGCTCTCGGTGGTGATATGCATATTCCAAGCATCTCCTCTCCCGATCCTTCTCCTGGAAGCCTCTCAGCTCCTCCTTTTCTTCTTCGAGTTCTGCCAGTCTCTCTTTGATATACTCGAGCAGCTCGTCAATCTTCTCTCGCTTGTTGTTGGTCTCATTCATAATCCTGAGGGATTCGGCGCGGCGGGCTTCATAAACTTGCGTACCCGCAACTTCTTTAAGCAGATTTAATCGCTCCGACTCCTTCATGTTTGTCAAGGCGGTGACACGGCCCTGGGGCACGATATAGTATGGGTTAGAGCGTGAGAAGCCTGCCGCTTCCAACAGGTTCGTGACATCTGTCTTTGTCACAACCTTGCGGTCCACAGAGTATTCGTCCTTCTTGAGACCAATAGTACGTCGCAGCACAACTTCTTTGCCTCCGGTCGGGAATCGGTCGTCGCTGTTGTCGAAAATAATTTCAACATAGGCCGACATGACAGCCGAGCCTGAGCCTTCGTGAAGAAGACCCTGACGCTCTTCACGGCTCATCTGCGTGTAGGCATCGCTGAGGACAAAGCGAATCGCCGCAAAGAAGTTACTCTTTCCCGATCCATTGCGGCCGACGATGACATTGGTCTTGGGAGAAAAGGGTTCAATGACCGTTTGGTCCTTGTAGCTACGATGACGGTCAGCACATGCACCACCGTAATGTGTCTCTCAGCAACTTGGCGGGGTTGCGATTCCGCACCTTTTGAAGCCTTGGATGATGATTTGCTTGA
Source organism: Trichoderma brevicompactum (assembly GCA_003012085.1). Taxonomy (NCBI): domain Eukaryota; kingdom Fungi; phylum Ascomycota; class Sordariomycetes; order Hypocreales; family Hypocreaceae; genus Trichoderma; species Trichoderma brevicompactum. The sequence goes on along the minus strand of PXNZ01000320.1, from coordinate 19,579 downwards.
TATACATGGTCGGCTGCGCGGGCGCCGATGCGCAACATCCGAGAGACCAGGAAGCTGCAGACTTGAACTTTTGCCGCGGGTTGCGCAAAATCAAGGGAGTGCAAATGTTCTATGCGATGCGACGCGTCTCGTTCTAGCCCGCGATTAAGCAGAGACTTGGAGTCGCGTTGTACCAGCCCATCTAATATTAGCGCCTAAAAAATCAGGTGTCGAGGAGAGCTCCTCCTAGCGCCAGCAGCAGGTGCACACAGGCAAACTGGATAGACCTACGGAGTACTACTAGGTACTAAGATACCCACCTACCTAGGTAGGTACCTACTAGGTAGTACTAATGTTGTGCCTACCCTGCAATCCAACGTTGGGGAATCTTCAGTTGGATTATTCAACCAAGGCAAAGAAAAGACATAGCACATACCATAGATTGGTAACTCTTTTCATGGTATTCCATCAATTAAACGGGTTTACACATGATTAAAGCACCGGCTCACTGCAATTCTGCAGGGCCTTAATTACATTGACGAGGGAAAAAAAAGCCTGCTTCGAGTTAGCATGGTAGCACCCCAGTTTCAATGTATACTTGGGTTTAAGTACCACCAGTATGAAATATCGCAAAGTGCCTGCCCATTTAAACATCCAACCACTGCTTAAATAACACAATCACTGCTGAACACTCCAACGTGGAAACATGACAGGTACAGAGTGAACGATTCCCAAAGGGTTCAGCAATGGCGTCAGTGAAAAGCATTCCAAAGGTGAGTGGGTGGTGGCTGGGTACCAAGCAGGTAACTACAGGCAGTGCTTCACAGATAGAGGTACGAAGATGCTACACGATGGGGTACGTAGTACAGACATCTAAAAGCTTACAGTTACCCAAGCTAAAACTGCTCATCATAGGCACTGCCCATGGTTCTGCTTTTGCTCTTTCTTGTATTGCCATGAATGTTATTTTTCAAACACGCACGCTCGGCGCCAAGCACCAAAGGCTGCGGACGAGCCTTGTCCGACAATCATGCATGACTGATCGTCATAGGCGGGTCGATATTGCAGAAACCAGTCTCCGCGAGTCAAACAAGTTGGGGATCGATGGCGTGTGTCCGACCAACCATTGCTGCGCAACAGGGACAATAGCGTCTCACGGCAATTTTAGATTACGGCCAAACGGGTCGATCTAGACAAGTCAGATCTGGTTTGCACCAACCAACCTTGACCATTCTGTCTCAAGAAGCCAAGCGGAGAAAATTTTTGCGACATAGCATGTCAGGGGCTGGGCATTTGAAAAGAAGATGCCTAATTGAGAAAATGCCACTCGAGGTTTAAAAAAAAAAGAAAAGAAAAAGAAAAGGCTACAATGTCTGTTTTTTTTGTAGAATAAAAGTCTAGTGACAATTTTTTTTTGTTTTGTTTCGTGGATGGGGAGCCGGGTAGAATACGAATGCCAACCCACTCAACGTCCCCGGAGCTCGAGCAAGAGAAGAAATGGGATAGACAGGTTTACAAATTCCGTCATACACTTGAACACCGCTAATTATCGCGTAGGTTAGTGGTACCTACTTCTAGTAGTAGCACCTACCTATTAGGTACGCATATTTTCATCTCGAATCCTCCCAGGTAATAACATAATGTTAGCAGCTGTATGCTGTTGATACGTGTTGCCTGGCGTCATCAGCATCACGAAAGCGGATAGTTGTCAAGCGGGCTGCGTGCCTGAATGGCCAACATATCCGGTTGGGCCATGTGGGAAGGTAAACCGGGTCGACGAACGCGTCCCGACAGATGTGGAAGAAAAAAAAATCATATCAAGTGAGCAGTAGTCGTAGTACTCCATAGTATATGGAGGCTACCTATGAAGGACCCGAAATTTGCCGGGGCAGAATATCCGTTCTGTTTGCTAGACTGCCATGGCCAAACTCCCTGGCCCTCATCTCATCTCTGCGTTGGTGTTTTTCTGTTGTCGCTGTCTCGCATCACTGGCGGTTGGAGGGAGCCTATCTCGAGAGACCAGCGCATCAAGCATCTTAAAGCAGCGGTGGGTTCAATTGATATGTAGCTTGCATTCGTGTCGACACACCGATGGCAGCTCCATGCTCTGCATCGAGATTCCAACGCGCCCGCCACGCTGCACGCTGCATAGAGTGATGTTTTCGAGAAGCAAACTGCGTGGCGTGCTGCCTGAATGCTGGCAGGCTCCCATCAGCTCCAATGAGCTGGCTTGTGGTGCATATCAACCGGCATATTGCCGTCCATCTCTGGATGATTGCCAATAGAATGCATTGCAATGGCTGGGCATCTACTATGGTATTCCACAGCAGGCGGTGGTTTGCTCCGTGTTGCCGTGCTAGCCCGGCTAATTACGTGCCTACTAACCTAGGTAGAGTCGAAAAAAAGAGAAATGAACGCAAGTGACAGTGAGTGAGCAGCGTGAGCAGCGTGAAGAAGAAAAAAAAGACACCCAAAGACCCGATAGGGCATGGGGGGCTCATTTTGCGCCTACGGGAGCCGGAGTCTCTGGTGCACGGTATGCGCACAGGCACTCGAGCCAGAAAATCAGCCACTCTGGAGGCTGGACAGGGCTCACCAGCGATGGGAAAGATGGCCCCGCTCTTTGCACGAAAATTGGCGCTAGCGAGGCATTAGGGACATTAAGCGAGGCCTGGCGTGCGAGGCCGTTGGTCGCTGCCATGGGCCACTGCGGCGAGCGTGTATAAAAATACAGGCATAGACATATAGAAAGCCCGGCCTGCCCTCCACTCAATTCTCCCCGTCCAGCCCTGCCCGACCTTCTGCCCGCCCGCGCCGGCAGAGCCCAGAGCCATCCCATAAGTCGCATCCAGCACACGGTCACGGTCGCGCGCCCAGAGCAGCGACGCACAGAGGCAAAACAGCGCCACCCTCCGCCCGCGCCACTCGCTCGGCCTGCCTGCCTGCTCTGTCTGTCTGCATCGCTGCCTTAGCTGGTAACGTGTCAGTTCTGGGGTTAGTAGCACTTGGTTGAGCGCACCTGCCATTGCTGCTGTTTCTGCTGCAAAGCTGCCGGAGCTCATATATAGCTTCCAGGTACCAGCGTACCTCTATATTCCCCAAAGGCTCTACCCTACCTGCCTACAGCGTCATTGGGTCTAGGGTGCAGACGTGCTGTTGACCCCCCCCAGCACTTGCTAAGGTGGTACTTTGTGCTTGCACACACATACACACACACACATACACGCACTACAACACTCGATCCGCCCCGGTTGCGACTCTCTCTCTCAAGGTGGCAGCAGCAGCTTATCCACGCTTGCGCATCTCTCCGCTGTTATTGGCGTGGCCCTTTATTTTTGTTTTATTTTTGGCGGGTGACGCCCCCTCCAGCCTCCTTGGCAATCGGAACCGCTTCTGCCCAATAGTGCATGCGCCATTGAAAGCTGCGCGAACCGCCAGCTCCAGCTGCCTTGCCAGGTACTTTGTTACAGCCGCAGGTATCCACGCCGCCTTGGTATAAACCAGGCATCGCATCGCATCGCCATCGCATCGGAAACTTGGCTTTTGCCAGCCAAGGCTGTTTGTTTGGCTGCACTCCCGTCCTTTCGGTGCACCGCACTGCATCGTTAGGACTTTACCCCAGAGCACACCGGCGCTGTTTTTACAGGTAAGTTCTTTCTTCCTTTCCCTCTGTCTGTGGCTTGCTGCTCTGATTACGCCATTTTCATCTTACTTCTTGCGTCCCATCCCCATCCCTGCCGCCCTAGTACATGGTTTTGCCTGCCGCTACTACCTTATGCTTTGTACCCACCTTATCTTATCTGCACTCATGTCACTCTCATCATGTAAACCGCCTTGATAATTCTTTTGCTTGCTTTTGATCCCCCTCCCTGATCCGATGCATTTCCTCATTTTGCCTCTGTTCTCCCCCAAAGGTAACACAGCCTTTGATGATTATGACTCCTGTGTTACACTGCACGCGCAGTGCGAGCTCCTCAATTGGGGCTGGCGTCGGATCCACGGCCCTGTGTCCATTCTCTTCGTCACATCTTGGCCTTGGGCCTTGGTGTATTAATGGCCATAATGCCTATGATGCGTTGCGATCCATATGGGCAGACTGCGCCTGAACTTTGGAAGCTGCCCTCAAGTCAATCCTTTCTCAACCACTTTTAGTGCGCTGCTGCCATTTTCATTCTTTTTTCTTTCTACATCGCATTCACCCCCTGCATTGCCACACTGGCTACTATGGGTGATATCAACTAATCAGATGCACAGAGCCTCTTACCGATTATGCCATGAGCCCCAAAATACTATTTATATACTACTTTAATACACGACGACGCAATGACTTCTAGGCAAGCCCTTCACATTCCCCTCATACTCCAGTATCAGTGACTAACACTTTCTACAGACTTGATCGATTAGTTACGTATGTTTCTTAGCCCCCCCAACGTCCTCCCCCCCAAAAAGATAAAATATAATTAAAGGCTCCCTTGATTCAACTCAGGTCTGATAGCTGACAATTTGCTCTAGCATCCTCGAGACGGGAAGCACAAGGCTCATCAGGGATACCGCAGTTAACCAGCTTGCCGACTGGCAGAAACAACATCCCGATGAGCTTTTCAACCTCCTGTCGCGGGTCATCCCGTATCTCCGCTACAAAGATTGGGAGACGAGGCAAACGGCGGCCAAGGCCATTGGTAAAATTGTAGAAAATGCTCCTCTCTATGATCCCAATTCAGGCGATGTGCCGAGCGATGAGCCCAAAAAGGAAGAGAGCTCCTCCGAAAACGGTGCGATCAAGAAAGAGGAAGATAACAAATCTTCATCAATCCTTTCCGACGACGACGTTTTCAAGTTTGAGACGCTCGATGTGGACACCATTTTGAAATTTGGCCGACCCCTTCTACGTGGTGGCAGCATAGAGTATAACCTTGCCTCTCTCGACCCCCAAGCCCGTCTAGAGTATCAGAAGAAGACACTTTTAGGTCGGCTGGGCTTGCTGGGCAGGAAGTTCGAAGACGAGGAGATTATTGTAGCGGATGGGGTACCAAAAACGCCCCTGGATACGTCTAATGGCAATGGCATGGATAAAGGCGAGGGCACGCAGTCTCAGAGTCAGCCGACGGGAGAATCTCAATTAAGCTCTAGGCAGCTTAATGTTCTCAAGAGAAAACGGAAGAAGGAAGCAATGAAGGCACAGGGCAAAGGCGGCTTTGGCGATCTCTCTTTACGGCGAACAACAACTGCCGGGTCTGAAGGATTTGGAGACGACACCCCAATGGGAGAACACGAATCAAAAAAGAACGGGAAAGTGAATGACTACTTTAACCTTGATCGCCCGGCTGATATCGATGAAGACGCCAAAGTTGTCAGCGAATTCAAGGGATCGGTGATGCAAATCAAGTCCGAGCTTGAGGCTGAAGAGTCCATGGAAGGCGCCGAGTGGCCGTATGAGCGACTCTGTGATTTTCTAAAGATTGATCTTTTTGATTCCTCCTGGGAAACACGGCACGGAGCTGCCATGGGATTGCGTGAGGTGCTTCGAGTCCATGGTGGCGGAGCTGGTAGACTTCGGGGCAAGTCGCTTGAAGACAACAATGAGCTAAATCGTGGATGGCTCAACGATGTCGCCTGCAGGCTCTGCTGCGTTCTGATGCTGGACCGCTTTACCGACTATAGCTCCGATACATCGGTGGCTCCAATCCGGGAAACGATTGGTCAGACCCTCGGTGCCGTTCTCAAACACGTCCCCCCCGAATCCGTCTACGATATCTACCGCATCTTGTACCGAATGGTAATGCATGATGATCTTAAGCTAGACCAGCCAATTTGGGCTGTTTGTCATGGTGGCATGATCGGGTTGAGATATGTTGTTGCCGTCAGGAAGGACTTGCTGTTGCAGGATGGAGACATGATTGATGGCGTCATCAAGGCCGTCATGAAGGGCCTTGGCGACCTCGATGATGATGTTCGCTCTGTCAGTGCCGCCACCTTGATACCGATGGCTCAGGAATTTGTTACGATGCGGCCTGCGGCCCTCGACGGCCTCACCAGCATTGTTTGGGAGAGCCTGTCCAACTTGGGCGACGATTTGAGCGCCAGTACGGGCCGCATAATGGATCTTCTTGCTACACTCTGCGGCTTCCCTCAAGTACTCGAATCGATGAAAACGTCTGCTGCTCAGGATGAGGAGCGGTCTTTTACTCTGCTGGTCCCTCGCCTCTACCCATTCTTGCGACACACGATTACGTCTGTTCGTCTTGCCGTGTTGAAAGCTCTCTTGACCTTTGCGAATCTGGGTGATGAGACATCGCAGGGCTGGCTCAACGGCAGGATTCTTCGCCTCATTTTCCAGAACATACTCGTTGAGAGAGACAAGGAAACCCTCGATATGTCCCTGGAACTTTGGGCTGCTCTTGTCCGCTCATTAGCAAAGAATCCCGCCATACTCGCCGATGAGTTTGCTCCTCATATTGACCCACTGATGCAGCTGACGTTACACCCAATTGGTGTGTCACGGCATCCAATCCCCATGCATGCAGGCCTATTCCAAAAGCCATCTGGCGGCACTTACTCGGCACAAGGCCCGATGCACCCCGGTGGGAGACGGCTTTCCTCGCCGGATGGCCCTGAACGCCCCGTAAAACGCCGTCGTAAATCCACCAAAATCGAAGAGACCACGCCAGCCAACCTGACGCACGACGTGGACGGCCACATGATGCAAGGCGATGTTGACCTTGTCGGACTAGAGGTGCTGATTCGATCAAGAGTCTCGGCTGCCAGGGCCATGGGCCTCATCATGTCCTTGGTCGCTTCAGCGAATCTTGACGATTATGATGCCCTGCTTGTTCCGGGCCTCACCTCCGCTTTCTCCTCCACACAGCTGACTGCTTGCCTTGTCATTGACGAATTTGCAAAGAGCTGCCAAAACCCCGAAGATCCTTCGCGCTATTCCGATCACCTGCAGCGGATTGTAGAGTCAGATCGCCCTTCGGCTTACAGGGATTTGGTGACCTTTGTGCAAAGGGCCAGGACCCAGTGTCAGCAATTGCTTCATCTATTCCGTGACCACGGTAAAGTCTCCCACAGCAAGCTGCCTGTCCTCCCAGTCGTGGTTCAGGGTGAAGCCGAAGCTGGCCCCAGCGCCTTTTCGATTGCCACTGCTGAAAAGTGCGTGGGTGAAGACTTTGAGAGGTTGAAGAAGCTCATGCCTCCTGGCCAACGGCTGATTGCTGGCCAGCAGCTGGCTGAAGCTCGTGACGACACAGTGGCAGCCATTGAAGAAGCCAAGACGTTTAAGAATGCCCGCGACGTCAGAATCAAGGCTGGCGCGGCCTGCGCCATGGTCGCAATGAAGCTCCTGCCCAAGAAACCCAGCCCGCTTATCAAGGGCATCATGGATTCTGTCAAGACTGAGGAGAACCACCAGCTCCAGAGTCGCTCGGCGGAAACCATCGCCAAACTTGTACAGCTATTTGCGGAGAAGGGAAGGCGCAACCCCGCGGATAAAGTCGTTGCCAACTTGGTCAAATTTTCTTGCGTCGAGGTGGCGGAGACTCCAGAGTTTCCTGTTCATGCCGCTAAAACTAACTGCATTCTCTCCATGCAGAAAGAGGAGGACCGAGTTGACCACCCAGATGCCGCCAAATGGGCCAGAGAGGCCAAGGCTGCCCGAGTCACACGTCGGGGTGCCAAAGAAGCTCTGGAGATACTCTCCAAGACATATGGAGCGGCTTTATTCGACTCTGTGCCAAGCCTGCAAGGCTTCATGAAAGATGCGTTGGTCAAAGCCTTTACAGGGGACTTGCCTACGGAAGCTCGGGATCCTGAGCTGGCGTTTGGCCAGGAGATTGTCGACGCCATGTCAGTTATCCGGACGATGACGCCTACCTTGGACAGGAGCCTTCACCCGTTTGTCATGGAGATGATGCCTCTTGTCATCAAGGCCCTACATTCCGACCTCTCGGTTTTCCGTTATATGGCCGCCAAGTGCTTGGCTACCATCTGCAGTGTCATCACCGTAGAAGGAATGACGGCGCTGGTGGAAAAGGTGCTGCCGTCGATCAACAACCCGCTTGATCTCAACTTCCGCCAGGGCGTCATTGAAGCCATCTACCATCTGATTGCAGTCATGGGCGACGCGATCCTTCCATACGTCATCTTCTTGATTGTGCCTGTTCTTGGCCGAATGAGTGATTCCGACAATGAAATCCGTCTCATCGCTACTACATCTTTCGCAACACTTGTTAAACTGGTGCCGCTTGAGGCTGGCATTCCCGACCCACCTGGCCTGTCCGAAGAGCTTCTGAAGGGACGAGACCGAGAGCGGACGTTTATTGCTCAGCTTCTCGATCCGAAGAAGGTCGAGCCGTTCCAGATACCCGTGGCGATCAAGGCGGAGCTTCGGTCGTATCAACAGGATGGCGTTAACTGGCTCAACTTCCTCAACAAGTATCACCTCCACGGCATTCTTTGCGATGACATGGGCCTCGGAAAAACTTTGCAGACCATCTGCATCGTGGCCAGTGACCATCACCAACGACAAGAGGAATTTGCTAAAACTCAAGCCCCTGATGTCAGGCGGCTGCCGTCCTTGATTGTTTGCCCGCCGACACTTTCTGGCCACTGGCAGCAGGAGATCAAGACCTACGCCCCGTTCCTCAGCGTCACCGCATACGTTGGGCCACCAGTGGAACGGAAAGCCATGAAAGATAAACTCAACGATACTGACATTGTAATAACGTCATATGATGTTACGAGAAATGACTCTGATATCCTTGAAAAGTATAACTGGAACTACATCGTGCTAGATGAGGGCCACTTGATCAAGAATCCAAAAGCTAAGATTACTCAAGCTGTGAAGAGACTGGCCAGCAACCACCGACTCATCCTTACCGGCACGCCGATTCAAAACAATGTGTTGGAGCTCTGGTCCTTGTTCGACTTCCTCATGCCTGGCTTCCTTGGAGCCGAGAAGGTGTTTTTGGACCGATTTGCGAAGCCCATTGCGGCAAGTCGATACAGCAAGGCGTCTTCCAAGGAGCAGGAGGCTGGAGCGTTAGCTATCGAGGCCCTCCACAAGCAAGTGCTTCCTTTCTTGCTTCGTCGTTTGAAGGAAGAAGTGTTGAATGACCTGCCACCAAAGATCCTACAGAATTACTACTGCGATCTCAGCGACTTGCAGAAGAAACTATTTGAAGACTTCACCAAGAAGCAGGGCAAGAAGATTCAGGCTGAAGCAGGTCGGGATGACAAGGAGGCCAAGCAACACATCTTCCAGGCTCTGCAATACATGAGAAAGCTGTGCAACTCGCCCGCCATGGTCATGAAGCCGGGCAGCGATCTTTACACTGAAACGCAGAAGATCCTCCAGAAGCAAGGGACATCTATTGAGGATGCTCTCCATGCACCAAAACTCACGGCCCTCAGGGATCTTCTGATTGATTGTGGTATTGGTGACGACAAGGACGACACCAACGACCCGCTATACCAGCCTATCAAGCCACATCGTGCTCTGATTTTCTGCCAAATGAAGGAAATGTTGGACATGGTCCAAAACAAAGTTCTTAAAGAATTGTTGCCTTCTGTTTCCTACCTGAGACTCGATGGCTCAGTTGAGGCGAACAAGAGACAAGATATCGTCAACAAGTTCAACAGCGACCCTTCATATGATGTGCTTTTGCTGACCACCAGTGTTGGCGGCCTGGGATTGAACCTTACAGGAGCCGACACCGTCATATTCGTTGAGCACGACTGGAACCCTCAGAAGGACCTGCAGGCGATGGACCGTGCTCACCGAATTGGCCAGAAGAAGGTGGTAAACGTCTACCGTCTTATCACACGTGGTACATTAGAGGAGAAGATCCTCAGCCTCCAGCGATTCAAGATTGATGTTGCTTCTACGGTAGTCAACCAGCAGAATGCCGGTCTGGCAACGATGGATACAGATCAGATCCTTGATCTGTTCAATTTGGGCGACTCCGGGCCGAGCCTCATATCCGATAAGCCGCAGAATGGCATTGATGGAAGGGAGGAGGATATGGTTGATCTTGAAACAGGCGATGTGTTACGACAGCCAAATAAGAAGGCGTGGCTGGACGACTTGGGCGAATTGTGGGATAACAAGCAATACGAAGAGAGTTTCGACTTGGACGATTTCATGAAGACCATGGCATAAACGAAATAGTGGAGGACAAGATACGAGTTGGGTCACTGAGGTCCCAGGGAGCACCACAAAAAAAAAAGGAAAAGAAAAATGAAACAAGGGCTTATCCTTTAATCTGCTAGGCGCGATTGTTTTCCCCCTTCTATCCTTTTGTCTTTTCTTTTTCTTACATCTGATTTATTTTCCCCCTTGGCTTGTAAAGTAGATAGATGAGGTATTCAAACCAGCGACGGCGCGACGAGTGTTTTTGTATGATTGAGTGTACAGAAGATGTTTGGGCTTAAAAGAGCATATGATATAAAAACTGAGAGATGGCGTAGTAGCCGACTGCTTACTTTTGCTATTGATGTGACGTGTGTTGCTCCCCGACAATTTAGATGGAAGACGCCTTTATACTGCCCACCACGTTAGTGCAGGCGGGCACCTAAGAAGGAGGTCGAACCCCGCCAAAGCTTCGGCGGACTTCTATCGACAAGGCGACGCCCCACCTTCGCATAACCTCTTCTATCCAAGGCCTGATGCGACCTTCGGAAGCTACCTCATCTTCACAACTCTTGTCATACGCCGTCCTGGAGTGCTACGGAATCCTTGGGATACCGACTTTGTCCCTAATTGTGCCTGCATCGTTGCACCCTGCCTCCTAGCCAATACGACGAGCTCTCGGTAGCTCCAAGGGCCGCCCACCATGCCTATTGATTACAGCAGATTTGTATGAATTCAACAGGATGCAGCGCTCCGCCCTTCCTCCCAAATGGCAGCTTTACTGACTTGTAGGATTGGTCAACTAGGATGCGATAGAGGTGAGCGACGATTCTGATATCGAAGTTCACCCCAACGTCGACAAGCGGTCCTTCATCCGAGCGAAGCAGAATCAAATCCACCAAGAGCGGCAGCAGAGAAAGAATCGTATCGCGGCGCTCAAGTATGAGCGTGTGATCAACAGTGCCTTGCTGGCCCGGATAGTATCTCTCTTGGACTCGCTGAAAGCCCATGCCTCCGAGGCTGCCGCTGGCAACCAGGCCGAGATTGCCTTCAAGGCGGTCATGACCACCGCCGGCAATCCGAAAGACGACCAGCCGCCTCCGCGGCCAGAGGGCGTTTTCAGCGACGATCAGCCACTCCCTTCGTACTCGAAAATGCTGATGCAGTTGTTGGACCAAGTGAATAAGACTCTTGAGGAGAAGAAGCCCGATGACAGGTATACGGCGATGATGGAAGAGATTCAAGAGCATGTGAATAAGATTAAGGAGCTACAGAAGGAACAAGCGGCTGAGTTGGAGAAGCTCGAGAAGGAAGAGGGAAAGAAGATTACGAGTGATAGCATCCATGATGGGTTCAACAGTTCATACGTGAACAAGTCAGGGCCCTCAGGGAAGAAGGAGGATACCAAGGTGGAGCTGCTAAATCCCAACTTTTCCACCTCTGCATCAGCGTCAGGGGCTTCCTCATCAGACAAGGTCGCGGTAGATGACGACGACGAGGTGGAGGCGTCGCCAGCGGCCAAGAAGTTTGCGGCGATTAGTGCCAATGACTACTCTGCTAGTTTGAAATTCCTGGCACAGAACCCTGAAATTTTGACTGAGCGGGAGACGGATGGCTTGCTTGTGCTCGCGTTTGATGCAGCCCTGGAGCGCAAAGATGAGCTGGCTCGGCAGTGTGTCCACCAAGCACTGTTGCTGCAGTACTGCCGCGCGCTAGGCAAAGATGGTGTCGCACTGTTTTTCAAGCGCATCACCACCAAGGGGCACCAGGCGCAAGACGTCTTCCACAAGGACGTTCAAGAAACGTACATGAGGATCAAGAACAGGTCGCTGGAAATCATCGCTGAGCGGGCCAAAGAGCCGGCGGAGGGTGTTGAACAGATTCAGCTACACGCCGTGGAGCCCGGGACCACCATTCAGATCAAAGTCCCCCCTGCTGACAGCGAGGATGCAGACGTTCAGGCCGCCCGGAAGATCTACGACAGCTTTGACCCCGACATGAAGAAGGCCCTGGAGTCGGGCGAGCTGGACGAGGTCAACAAGGTGTTGGGCAACATGAAGGTAGACGATGCAGAAGAGCTGGTGAATCTCTTTGGAGAGGTAAGTTAGGCCAACTCGTGTTTTTGGATGCGCACGAGACGTCCTGCCATTAGGGGAATACCAAGCTTACATCCCTTTTCCATCTAGGCAAACATTCTTAGTCTCGAAGAGGAACTGATTGACGCAACAACGGAGGAAGGGCAGAGACAGCTCAGGGAGTTGGAAGCTGCCGCTGCAGCTGACAGGGAGGCAGAGGTAGTAGGCGATCCAGAATGATGACGGCTTGCGTGGACTATGGGGTTTCAACTGGGGGCCGAACGGGAAGGGATGGAAAGCATGATGGGATGATGATGATACCAACTGTCAGAAGGGAATGCATTGAATCAATCAAACAAGTGAGGGGTATTTGGAACTCTTCGGCAAATACTTCGGAACTGGTCTTTTACATGGGGGTGATAATGAACTGCATGTAACAACAGGACAAAAAGAAAGCACACATTCGGCTGTGTTATTGCCATGGTGTTGGAATCATTGGAACAATTTTTAAGAGGCTTAGAGCCAATTACTTGATGTCCTAGCGTCAGAGTTGACGGCTTACACACTGCAACGGGCATCGGCCGAGGCAGAATGGTTGTCCCAAAACGGCCCAATATAGAGTGATGCTTGTATGGTTTGAATACTAATAGTTTGACAAGACTACATGTATGCTTATGTTTAAGCAACGTCGGTTACGCAACCAATCCCGTTTGATCCCGCGGGGTGGCGCCTGGGCGGAATAAGATCTGGGATCTTTTGGGAGTTGAAGGCCATGGTTTGATACGGCGGCCGGGGACTCCACTGACCGCGCGGCCTTTTGGGGGGACGGTGAGCAGACTTTGGGTATGGTTTCTCTTTTCTTTTCTCTCTTGGGCGGATTTTTTCCCGCTGTGGCTTGCATGATGGACAAGGTGGAGGTGTACGAAGGGTTACGTATGCTCTCTTTGGATGGGTGTGAGCTGTGTGGCGGGCAAGGCTGTGGCTGTTCCGCAAAGAGACGGATAGAGTGCTTATAGATGGATAGGGAAGCTCGTATGGGTTCGATGGAGCGTCAACAAGACAGGGGGGGCTAAAAGGAAAAAAGTAAGATAGGCATGAATTAGCGACTTATTGAGTAATAACAAAAAACTATTGCGTAGTTTTTTTCTTTTCCTTTTCCTTCTTCTTCTTCTTTTGTGTGTGCTAACCCGCCCCCTTCTCCGCGTATCTTGTCAGCTTGGTGGATACGAGGGTATATTCACATGGCATGGCATGGGTATGGCATGTGTCACATTTTGACCGTTTCTAGCGAGATCATGGCCCTTTTGGGGCGGTGTGAAGCAAGAGAAATGGAAAATCGTATAAGATGGAAAAAAAGCTTAATTTCGTAGGTGCATCTCATGGGGCTGAAGCGAGAGAGAGATGCGTACGTATGTGGGTGGTAGCGGAAGTGGATGCGAAGACTTTTTTTTGGACAGAGTTGATTACTATCGTGAAGTGCAGGTGTTTTGTCTTTGCTTGGATTAGTTATAGGAGCTTACTCGATAGTAGGGAAGACCATTTTTCTGTCTGATTTTTGGGTGCTTGTGGACATTCATACAGTTGTCGAAAATAAAAGACGTGAATGTATATTGCTCGTTTAGTGATGCTATACTCCGTATAGCTGAATCAGTTGCAAGACAAGGATACTAGAATTGTCAACCACCACTTGATTCTCTATAGGCGGCTGCGATACATCCGAGATGCCTGCTGAGCGAATCGCCACTAGTCTGCACCTAGTAATATTAACCACAACAGGTAAGAGAAGGATGATAAAAATAGCAAGAGCAAGCTTTTTTAGCTGATCGGGACATGCCATAGCCTCGTCACATCGATTTATTTTTTTCGTATTTGCCGGCTGAGCACATGTTTGTTTGTTCGGCGCGAAGCTGCATGATGCACCCCTGGCAAACGTTTTAGAGTGGTATTGCAGATGGATGGGCTGGTTGGTTTTTTTTTTCTCTCTCTTATCTTTGACAAAGGGAATAATTCGGTATATCCGGAAGAGCCATGTATCATTTCGCATAGTAGGAATTTATCATTACTCAGCGGATATATGCCTCGGAGTACTCCGTATAGTAGAGGATTATGTACTCCGTACTCCGTATAGGCTTTGTAATGTTAATACTATTGACCCGACTATCCTCTGCCAGGTATGCTTGGCAAAGTAAAATGCACGCCGTGGCAGAGTCAGGATGCCAACCACGGCATTAGAAGCACGACTCGGGCGAAATCTTCGTGTTAAAGAATTACCTGCCCAAACAAGCCAAAACCCAACTACAGCCTCACCTCGAGATCTGCACCTCCAGCCGCCCCTCTTTTGGCATCTCCTCTTTGTATCTCCCGAGTTTCAGCGCGGCTCCACTGCTGACGTCTCGAGGCGCAGTCCGGCACTGCCAAATGGCCCAAAGGCAGGGATTTTGCACCCAAATCATGCTTCTCGCTAAAAGCTTGGCTCGATAGGGGGCTCTTTTTCCTATCCTCAGATGACACTGAAGCTAGGATACCTCGTTTTTTTCTCTCTCTCATAATTTTTCCCCCCTCTCAGTCGCTGTAGCATAACGCATTCTTTTTTCTTTTCTTTCTTCTTCCTTGTGTCGATCCGGGGACTAGAGGTTTTCTTTTTTCATTTTTTTCATTTATTCATAAATGCTCCGCTAGGATTTTAGAGATTTAGAGTTTTTTCCCTTTTCCTTTCCTTGTCTCTTTCTTGTCTCTCCCTATTGGAACCATTTATATATATTTTTACTTTCAAATCTCTTTGGAAAGAGGTTACATCACTCTCTGTGTATGTTGTATCTCCTGCTTGTCTGCTCCATATATTAAGACAAGCCGGAAGCTTATTTGCAAGGCCACTTGGCGTAAGTTCTACATACATGGGCCACGTCTAAGCGATTTCTCTTCTTAGTGTTTAGGCAACTGACAGGGGAAACTAGGCAAAAGAGAACATATCAAAAGGCCAAGAGCTCAAAAAGGAAAAATGCGTCTTTCGTTAGCTCGCACCTTGGCCGCTGCCCTGATCGGCTCTGCCGGCGTCACGGCCATTCCCCAGCAAGAGCCATCGTCTGCTGGAAATGCTTCACTGCCGTCGGCGACATCATCGCCGACGCCCCCAGACCCGTCAGAGGTTTGCAACAACTCGCCTGTGCTATGTGACCGCAGTTATAACGATATCACCTACATGGGAGCCCATGACAGCGCCTTTCTTAGGGACGCAAGCACCGACAACTCCATCGCCGGGAACCAGTTCAAGAACGCCACGCTGGCTCTCGATGCCGGGCTTCGCTTTCTCCAGGCCCAGGTTCACAGCGAGAACGGCGGGCTTCGCCTGTGTCATACCTCATGCTCTCTTTTGGATGCCGGACCGCTGGCGGACTGGCTCACGCTCATCAACGATTGGGTTGTTGGCCATCCCACGGACGTCATCACCATTCTGCTCGTCAACTCTGACGAGGTGGACGTGTCTGAATTTGCGTCTGCATTTGAGCAGTCTGGACTTGATCAGGTTTCCTATGCTCTGCCGGCCAACACTGAGTGGCCCAGTCTGCGGTCCATGATTGCCAACAACACTCGGGTCGTGTCCTTTGTCACCAACACTGGGCCGTCTACTGCGGCCCCGTACCTGCTGCCCGAGTTCGACTACATCTTTGAGACGCGCTACGAAGTTGTCACGCTTGATGGCTTCAACTGCACCATAGACCGGCCGTCTACTGTCCCTTCTGCTGCCTACGGCGTTGTGAACGGGTTCATGGGGCTGGTTAATCACTTTAAAGATCAAGAGATTACGGCAGGCCTCACCATCCCCGACTCAGATAACGCTCCCATCGTCAATAGCGCCAACACCACCACTGTCGGGAATCTGGGCAGGCACATCCAGCAGTGCAACTCGGAGTGGAATCACCGCCCCAGCTTCGTCCTCGTTGACTTCTGGGACCAGGGCAACGTGGTCGAGGCCGCGGATAACAGCAACGGCGTTAGCGGAGCCACTGGCAGGACCAACGTCACCAACAAGGCAAGCGGTTCATCCTCAGCCGAGGGGCAGAACCAGACGCGGGAATTCGGAACGGGGGCCTTGATTGCGTTCCTCGCTGCTACGCTACTGATGATTTAAAAAGACGGCTTTTTTTATTCTCGGCTCATATATCAACTGAAATATGGGAATGAAGAAAAATGAAAACAAAAGCTGGTCTTTTCATTTTCACACAAGGCATGCGCATATGTGCATTTTAGCGAGGCGTTTTCAAGGCAATCTAGACCGATTGCGATGCTTGGGGCAAAAATGAAAAAAAGGAACAAGAAAAATCTTCTTCTGGAGCTGTAGATGTATATATTTGAGCATTCTTGCATAAGCATTGGCTGCAATGGCCGATCAACTGAACATTCATTCTCATGAGAAGAGCTTCTTGTTTTCTGGTGCTAATGTGACGTGAAACTTGTGAATGCAAAGTGTTTTGTTGCTGACGTTTTTCATTTTCATGAACAAGGAGATGAAAAATACTAATTTATTAATCTTAAATCGCAATTTTCTATATTAATTTTCTTTTGTTGCAGTCTTTGTTGATTTGCTCAGACATGTCGTCACGCAGATATCAGTCAGAGTACAGCACGCATATACTCGGCATCCCATAAACCCGCTAAACCAAAACATGTCATTAAATGTTAACCCCTCCACCACCACATTGAACCTTCTCCCACCACCAAAAGTTTCACCCACAAACAGTTATTTTCGCCTCCCACCATAGGGTGTCGGATTTTCGTTGAATGTCCCGCCTCGTTTCACGGACCTGCGGCGCCTCAAGGCATTTATACTTGCAACCCGCGTTTCGCCGAGCTTTTGGGTCTACTGCTGCCGTCATGGACTACGCTTCGATTCCGACGCCGGCTTCGTGCTATGCTGACTTTTGCTTGATTCCGGTGCGTCTCTTTGCTTGCTTGACTATTTTTTTTTTTTTTTTTTTAATATACTCTGTCATTTAGTTTCTTTTGTTTAATTGTTTTGGTGTAACTGCGCTATATGGGATATGGCGTATCCTAACAGCAAACATCAGATCGGCACAAACTCCGTCTCCGTCGCGGAAGAAGTCGCCCAAGTCCAACGAGTGCTCAAGGCAAGCGGTCTAAAATACACAATGCACTCTGCAGGAACTACAGTTGGTGAGCACTAGATTTTAACTCTCTTCCCATCCTTCCAACCCCCAAAAACCCTCAATCCATATCAAAGGAGAAATACATAGAGCTGATCCTTTTTCCTTTTTTTTTTCCCCCTCTGTTTAGAGGGTAGTTGGGATGATGTCATGACGGTGATTGGCAAGGCTCACGCGGCTGTTCACGAAAAGGGGGTTGTGAGGGTTCAGTCTTCGATGAGAGTTGGGTCAAGGTGAGTTTTTGTGACTGAGGATGACTACATGATTGTGTTTTGCTGACTCTATCGGGGGGGGGGGGACTACAGGACGGATAAGAAGCAGACTGCTGAGGACAAGGTCAAGAGAATTGAAGATTTACTGGTTAAGGATGCCAAATGATAACCGTATATAATTGGAACTACCTATATTGATAGCTACAACATGCACATGCTAGCTTCTCATCTGATTCATAGTGTAAACCATGGAGCAGTAGTGACATGACATTAATGTAAACGTTAGATTAAAAAGTACTTTTCCTTGGCCTCCTATGAATACCGCATATGGAACTTGGATCGTTGCAACTCAACCCCCCCAGGAGCCCGAACCTCAAACCCGTGGAGAAACAAGAAATATAAAGAGATCCCAGCATTACATAGTGCAGTATAGGCTACTTGTACAGATTACAACTTTCACATTCCCAATCCCCCCTTGTCACCCCAAAAACGCCACCATCGTGCCATCGTATACACACATGATCCCGTTATCCTCGCATCGTCATCCTCTTCTGTGACTTGCGCATCTCCTTCTCCTTCTCCTTCTCGAGATACTTCTTCTGCGCCTTGGCATCCAGGCCCTTGAGGTCGGCGTCTCGCTTTGCCTTCTTGGCCTTTTCCTTTTCAAGCGCGCGTTCCTCGTTCTTCTCCTCCTCAATCGCCTTCTTGATCTGAGCAATCATGGCCTCACGGGTGGCCCGAACTCGCTTGAGAACCTCGGGGCGGAAGTGGGCGTCCTTGACGAGAGCATCGGGGATGCGAACGAATTGCTCAAACAGGGGCAGGAACTGGTCGTAGTTGTTGTTCGACGGGAGACGGTACTTGAGGAACACTCGCTTGCGCGGTGCGGTGTCTTCGAGGCGGGTGGGCTTGTCAATGGGCTGGTCGGAAATGATGACATAGTCAAACGCATCGCCGGCCTTCTTGACGGCCTCAATCAGCTCAGGGGTCAGGAAGGTATCCGTAATCTCGGCGCTCTCGCTCATAATGGTCAGCCACTCGGGCAGCTTAGAGTTATCCTTGGTAGCAGTCAGAGAGACGTCGTATCGGTCATCACGCAGCTTTTGCATGCTGGACTTGTTAACAATAGCCCAGACAAAGCCATCAAAGGTGCTCTTGCTATCCTTGGGACGAGTCTCAACGCCACCGGCTGCAGGAGGGAGAGTGAGCTCCTCCTTGCCATCAAAGGGGTAGATGGTTGCCTCTACAAAATCCTCTGGGCCGGCAAAGGTATCGGTGAAGAGAGAGAGTCCCAGCTCGATGTAGTTCAAGAAGGGGTTGAATCGCTTAGCAAGGGTAATCTTGACGTCCATAAAGGCAACATTTTGGCGGCCGGTAGCGTACGAGGCAAACTCGAAGAGCGACTTCTCCTTGATGAAGGACTTGGGATCGAAGTCGGCGTCCAGCGTGGGCACGCCTCGGAAGCCGACAGAGGCGAACTCGCTCTTCATGATGGGGGCGTGAGCCTTGATCCATGCCCTCGCCTTGGAGCGGTTTGCGCGCGTGCCGAAGATGTGGAACAGGAAGATGATGGAAGCGATGACGAGGATGATGCCCTCGGGCTTGAACTCGGACAGGGAGTGGCGCTCATGGACGTTGTACCACTTAGTCCAGACCACGTCGCCGGTAGGCTGCGAGCCCGCTCCGGTCAGCGTCGCGGCTTCGGGAGCGGCTTCGGGGACAGGATCGGGAGCTCCAGCAAAGTCGGCAAAGTCTAGATAGAGGTCAGCTTGCTGCCATTTCTTTGTATTTTCGCCATTGCAGCTCGTCAAGCGGAATCACAGGCGCAAAGCAAACAGCAGAGCGATTGAGCGATTGCTTCGACAGAACCAATGACGCAAGAAGAAAATACTTACCAGAGTCTGGCTTGGCCGCAGCGGGCTGCTCTGGCTTTGCGCCTCCAAACATGTTCTTGAGGACGTCGGCCATGGCTGATCGCGGATCAATGGCTTGAGGTTGGAGGAGGGGGAAGAGAGAGAGAGA
>PXNZ01000319.1:0-110173 GCA_003012085.1 Trichoderma brevicompactum | reverse complement strand
CTCCTCTTCCTCCCCCCCTCTCCCCTCACTTATCTGTACCCAACCCGGGAATCTCATAACATCTCAGACCTGCATCCATCTTCTGCCGGACAGCTTCAGGGCCACGGCGCCAATCTGATCCCTTCATGAGGGGGAGCGAAAAAACCTGCATCCTTCGTTGCCCCATCGACCATGCAGCTCTTTGCTTGGGGCTTCGTGACCGCCAATTCGACGACGCCTGGCCGGCTCCGCTCGCTTACCCTTTCCGTCAGAAGCCCTACAGGCGGAGAGAGACAACGCTCATGGGATGGCGAGTGAGCTGCATCGATTGCCATGGCAACTATGGATACAAACATGAGTCTGGACTTGGATGCTCAAGGTATGCCGCGGATGTCTTGCCTTGCCGGCCGAGCGGTACGTCTCACGCCGAGCACCCATACAGATACAGACCGAATGGTACCTACAAGGACCGAATACTGCTAGGTTAGGCCCTCAATCAACAAAGTCTGGAATTCCAGGATCCATCACGTTAGCCTCTGGCGGCGCTCCGACAGCTTGGATGTCGGGTTTACTGAGTCGCGGGCTCCCTACCGTGCCAAAACCTGGTGGTGGGCTTGGGCAGCGAACTGCTGCTCCCTTCGAGCAGCACCAGTCTACTCCGTACGGAGTGCTAGGTTCAGTCTTACTATGATAGTTCTTACTCTACACGCGGCCAGCCTCCAATCCGAGCTCGTCCCAGGGTCGTTGCAAACAAGCTAGATCGGACTATGCCGTATCGTACATGGACAGTTAATCAATCGCATCGGTACTCGGACAGCTCATCTGCCAGGGCTTACTTGGTACTTTTAAGGCCACGTCTTTGACGAGGCGTCTGTGCTTCGTGCTACTAGCTGGTGCAAGTATTATCCCGAACCTCGTCCGCATGTGCTCGTATCTCGCTGGTCTCGTCACAAATCATCCTTTGGGAACTATTGGCCTAGCAACTATCCACGCCACTTTTCCGTCCCGACTCGGGCTTTCCGGAACCCTCAGGGAATCGATTCCCAGCCAAACGGTTTGGGCTACAGGTAGGTAACTCGGATGCACACACGCAGAGCCAGGTCGGATTTCATATCAGGTATCCATCGTCGTCGCTACCACAGTCTGGTGCAATGAGTTTGTTCGTGATTCCTGGTGGTTTCATCGCCAGAGCCCAACCAATATAATCAACAACACCAACATGCCATCGCTCGAATATTCGCTTCATGCCAGAGGGACCTGATGGGCGAAAAGGTTGTCATCGCCCAACAGGCAATCGCCACTACCCCTTTATCTCCATCCCTATTATTACTTGTACTGATGACATTTGCACGGAGCACATCCGCGGGCTCATATGTCGGCCCCAAGCCCGGGCCCCTGTTCCGAGATGATCTAGCTTGCGCACGCACGTCATGGTTTATCCGTCGTACTAGCAACTCTATATTGCGCCTTGGTACTATGGAGTACACTCCTGGCAGGCGGCCAGCATCTTGATTTCTTACATGTATGATGACTACCATTATGACCATTTCAGCAACTTTTTTTTTTAAACCAAAATTCCATCTTCGCAAGTGAACAGCAATCCCATCGTTGCATCAACCGGCTATACGCGCAGATAAAGGCGCATACTCTGGACTTGAATTGACCACTAGTGTGGGGTCAGGCATGACTGCATTGTTAGCCATCCAACTAAGCAGCAGATGAGGCTGCAATCGCCAGGACGAGGCGGGCCTCACACGCGCTCAGCATATCCAAGCAACAATCGCAACACTCTTCCATGGTGGTGTGCTCCCGCATGCAGCCAGCGCCATGCACATGCCTTTTCCATTGCCGCCGCTGCTGCTCGCCTTTCTCGCATGATCTGGTCGCCCTGTGCTGTAAGGAGCACAAGTCGTTAGTTTGGGCACAACCGCGGGGTTATTGGGCTGAGCATCAATCAACTTTGAGTCGTGGCCGCCTTCATCAACTAGCGCCCAAGTGATGAATCACTTTGCGCACGTTCCCCTTGCATGCTCAAATCCTCCTCTCCTGAGAAGATTTCGTACCCACGATGAAGACCAAGCAGGGCAAGTTGGCCGTCAACCGTGATACACATCGGCGGCCACAAAGTTGCGCACGTTGATGAGCTGCTCACAATCATGGTCACGAGCACCAGAGGCTCATCATGATAGGCTCTCCTTCTAGCCCAGAATGCCCAAGACTAGCTAGGCCCGTCCCGCACTGCCGACCCGCACGCCGGTTCGGAGCTCGACCCCACGCGCTGTTTGGGTGGAACGGAGACGACCGTCTGGAAGCCTGTTGACTCGGGACGCAGTCGGAAAACGCTGCGCAACGTTCCTGCGCGAGGCTTGCAGCACAATGAGCCAAGTTCTTTCTTGCAAAAGTGGTGTGTGTGGCAGGGAAACAACCCTCTTGTCTGCAGCCATGTCGGGCTGTGTCTTCCCAATGGCACTAGTATTCAGTTTTGATTTCCTACAAACGAAATAGGGGGCTCGCTAGTGTTTATCCCGTCACTTTTGAACAGCTAGCACTTTCAACTAGTTGCGTGCCCATACTCGAACCGTTGCTGGAACTATGAGATGATGTCAGCTTACCGCCTGGCCCAATGAACAACAAACGCGATCAACTACCCTCGGCTACGTCATGTCACAGGAGATTTTCCAAAGATGCTTTCGTTTTCGAATCAGCAAACCTGCCATTGCTACTCCGTACATGATACATGCTTTCTTTTTCCTTCTCTATGAATTGGAGATTTGTTGCATCCGCCCGCTTCTAAGCGCCCGTATTCTACATCTCGCCCGCCGGCCGAGCTATCTAATGTACATGCCAGATTTCTGTTCCTCGTCGTTTGGGAGGGACAAGATAAAAAAAAAAAAATCAAATCGCAACCAATGTTTTTTGTGTTTTACAAATGAGTAGGAGTTATTCTGTCCGCCGGTCCTTCCAAGTCCAAGCTCTGTCCAAAATCAGAGAAAACGCCCAGCTCATGCATCCTATGTCAGCGGTCTGAGGCTTCGTGTGTTGCGGTCCGGGAAAAGAGATGATGAAAATATCTAGAGTTGGGGCGCCATGTGCCTTTTCATGGTGGGGGGGAAGGCTGCTCTTCAAATGCCGTCCCACGAGGCATCGTCCTCCTCTTCAGCCTCGTTCTCGCATGCTTTCCAAGATTGAATTCTGACTCTTCTCGCCATCTTTAGTCGTCATCTTCCTTGTTTTCTGCTTCGTCTTTCTTCTTCTGTTGAGCCTTCCACTCGCAGATTTTGCAAATGTTTGCCTTTTCGCGGTCAAGTTCGGGGAAAACGAGATCAAAGACCTCGGAGTACCAGCTTACGGCATGGCCTTCGATACCTTCCTTAATGGTCTGCGAGGGGGAAACAGTGTTAGCATATTTCTAGTTTATATACGTGCATGGGAAGTGAGGTAGAAAAAAAACGTACCTGGGGAAGTTCCAGCCAGTCCGACATGTTGTCCTTGGGGAAGATGATGGTCTTGCATCCTGCTCTCCTGGCTGCAACTGTCTTCTCCCGCAGTCCGCCAATGCGGAGGACCTTGCCCGTCAGGGTGATCTCACCCGTCATGGCCACGGTAGGGTTGACCGGTGTATCGAGCGCAAGAGACAGCAGCGAGGTAGTCATGGTGATGCCAGCAGACGGGCCGTCCTTGGAGACTGCACCGTCGGGAACGTGGAGGTGCATCTTGGCCTTATCGAAGAAGTGGTTGTCTGTAAACTGGTTGACCATGAATGACTTGGCGTACGAGTAGGCGATTGTAGTTGACTCCTTCATGACGTTCTTGAGGTTGCCGGTGATTTCCAGGCCGGGCCGCGAGCTGGGTCGGAGAGGGGCCTGGAGGATAGACTCAATGTACATGGCAGCACCGCCCATCTGCGTCCAGGCCAGACCCATGGAGACTCCGGGCGGGCTCACATCGTACAGGCGATCAGATGTAAAGACTGGAGGTCCAATGTAGTCCGTCAGGTTATCCTTGCCAATGCTGACATGAACGCTGTCCGGCACTCTCAAGGGCTTCCGCGGCTTTTCTGCAGTTTCGCTCTCGCCAGCTTCAGTGGCAGCCTTCTTTCCACTGCCGCCCTCAGCCTCAGCAGCTGATCCTTTAGCCTTCTCAGCCGCAGCCGCCTTGCCTTCGGCTGTCAGGGCCTCTTCTTCCGGGAGGGCGTCCTCTCCAAGCTCCTGGACAATCTTCAGTGCCGATTTGCGGTAGACCTTTTCAATCTGCTTCTTTAGATTTCGGACGCCCGATTCTCGGCAGTAAGACTTGATCAGCTCCTCGATGGCCTCGTCTGTGAGCTGGACATCTGCCTCCTTCAGACCGGCTGCTTCCTTGGCGGCCGGAGCGAGGTACCTGTTTGCAATGGCCTTCTTCTCGTCCGCTACGTATCCTGACAGGGTGATGAGCTCCATACGGTCCAGAAGGGGCCGGGGAATGGTATCCGTCATGTTGGCTGTGCAGACAAACAGGACTTTTGACAGGTCGACGGGGACGTCCATGTAGTGGTCCAAGAATGAGCTGTTCTGCTCAGGATCCAGCAGCTCCAGCAGGGCGGATGACGGGTCTCCCTGGTAGCCCCGGCCAATCTTGTCAATCTCGTCAATCAGAATGAGAGGATTCTCAGTCTGGCACTTCTTCAACGCCTGGATGATGCGGCCAGGGAGAGCGCCGACGTACGTCCTTCGGTGGCCCTTGATTTCGGCAACGTCCGTCAGACCTCCGACACTGAAGCGATAGTACTCTCGGTTGAGCGCTCTGGCAATGGACTTTCCGATACTTGTCTTTCCGACACCAGGAGGTCCGACGAAGCAGAGGATTTTGCCCTCGACGGAGCCACGTAGCTTGCCCACGGCAATAAACTCCAAGATTCGGTCCTTGACGTCTTGTAAACCGTAGTGGTCCTCATCAAGGACCTTGACAGCGTTCGGGATGCCAAAGTTCTCCGGGCTTCTCTGGCCCCAGGGAATCTGTGTGAGCCAGTCGAGGTAGTTTCTCGTAACGTTGAACTCCGATGCAGCGGTTTCCAGATGCGCCAGCTTGTTGATCTCTTCGTCAAAGACCTTGCGGACGGGGTCGGGCATGGCCAGCTTGGCGGCTTTTTCCTTAAACTTCTCCACCAGCTTGTCCTTGCCGTCTGATTCCAGACCGAGCTCCCGACGGATGCCCTTCATCTGCTCCATAAGCCAATACTCCCGCTGGCGCTTGCTGATCTTACTCTCAACATCCTTGGTGATCTTGGACTGTAACTGAGCGTTCATGAGTTCCTTCTTGAGCACGATCAGCGCCTTTTGCATTCTCTCCTCGATGTTCATACAACCCAAAACTTCCTGCAGCTCATTCTGCTCTCCAGAGGAGACGGCGGCGGCAAAGTCGGCCAGCTTAGCAGGCTCCGAGGTGACGTTTCCGGTAGACTGGCTCATTGAAAAGGTAGAAATTTGATCTCGGAAAAGATTGTTCATGGTAGCGACCTCCTTGAAAACATTGACGATTTCGTTGGTCACGGCACGGATAACAGGGCTCTTGGGGTCGTAGGGCTCGTCCACCAGGTTCTCCACATTGACCAAGCTGACAGGGTATCTCTTGAGGAACGAGGTGGGCTCGTACTTCTCGGTCACTTGTTCTGATTTCTTCTCCACGGCGCTCTCCTCAAAGCTTGCTACCACGTCGCCCTTCTTCTCTTGTTGGGCGTCCTCCTCAGCCGCCTTTTGTGGTATCGGTTCTGGCTCAGGCTCCGACTTGGAATCGGCCTTATCCGCATCCTGTCCTCCAGGCGGAACCAGACTAGACAGTTTGATTCTTCGGTGCGGATATAGGATTGCCGTCAAGGCGCCCTCCTGCCCGTGAATGGGGAATGCGCTAGTGATTTGAGCAAAGACACCGACGTCGTAGACATCGTTCACATTTCGAATAATGTCCTCATCCTCGTTCTCATCCTTGAAGAGGAAAGCTCCCACATAAGGCTGGCCGCGCTTAATAGACTCTGTAATCGCAGTTGCAACATTGGGGTCTTTGATCGTGATGGCCTTGTAGAAGCCCGGAAACAGGGGCCGCCGAGCAATGGGAATCGCCAGGACCTGCGGGTACACCTCTGGGACGACGGGCTTTGACAGCGCTCTCTCGGCAGACTTGCGACCTCGCTTTCCGCCCTCCCCGCCGGAGCCCTCATTGCCCGCGCCAGATCCAGCACCTGCAGCGCTTCCTGCAGCGCCGCTGGGCTTTCCGTCTTGAGACTGTCCACCCTCGTTCTTTGCGGAGGAGGCTACCGAGTCGGCGGTGGTGGCTTTGGAGTCCTCCTTGGCATTGTCCTCAAGCTTGTTCTTGGCCTCTTGTTCTTCTGACGGGGTCTCAACAGCAGAGTCGAAGAAGTTGTTGCCCTTGTCCTTCTCCTTGTCCAGTCTCGCACTTGTGGAGAAGGCTGCTCCCGGCAGCCGGGGTCGCAGTCCGGGATAGCGACGGCCGGCGATCTGGGTGGCCCGGAGAGCCGAGCTCAAGGTCCACGCTCTAGGTATGGAGTCGGCCAGCGCGCGGTTTGTATGCGCAGCCGAGCGCTCAAGAATCAAGCGCCCAGAGGCTCGGGATCGGGGCAGCATGGCGACGGGTGGTGGCAGCGGGAATCGAGGGTTGGAGTTGGAGCTGTTTTCGGCTAACCGGGGTTCGGAATTGTCTGAATTAGAAATGCAGAGAGAGAGTTGAGAAAGAGAGAGGACTGGGACTGGCACAACAAGCCTCGGCTCAGTTCCTTCTTTTCTTTGGTCCTCTTAGCAAGCCCGCGGTGAACTGCCTGTCGTGGCCGCAATCGTGAGCATTGCCCGGGTCGGCGGCGGAGGTGTGACTGAGTAATACTGAGGCCTTGTCCAAGGTCCGAGTCTGGGAAAGGATGCATTTAATAATACGGAACGAGCTCTAGGCGGCATCTGGGCTACGACATGGGCCGAAAATTCGAGGGGGCCTAGTACCTTCCATCGGCTGAACTGCGGAGATGCGAGCCGCTGCTTGTCCAGTGACGGGACGCGGGGACCTGATGGCGTGTACAAAGGTACATGTGAAAAGGACGAGCGCCGGAGTACGGAGTAATCGGTTTTGGTGGCGGGGTAACTGCGATAAGGATTATTGGCATGTATAATAGGAGTTGGTTGTCTTGTCTAATGCATCAATTGAGCTTGTATAAATTACTGTGTTTTCATATATAGATACTACAACTTTTGTGTATCGTGAATTGCTATACTATCGAGTCAAAGGTACGGGATGCACTGAAAGGCAGCAAACTAACAAGGAACCCCGTTTCTGGTCTTGCTGCGGGGCACACCAAGCTTGCGACTTAATAATACAAGTCTCCATTTTCACATTGCCATTAATAATGATGGAAATCCCCATTGCTGCCGGATGGATGAACAGGGGATAGCATGCAAAAAAGTGTCCGGAAATGAATACTAAACATGTGATGTGATTATCCGTCTGCCAATTTCTCCATTGGGCTGGCTTGTACTTTGTATGTTTATATGTGAATGTTCAAACATCTACCTCTGTACGGAGTACAACCCACAAAGAAAAACAGTAATGCTGGACATCCCAATTAAAAGAGTCAAACATCCATTCTATACGTGCTCATCATTTCATGTGTGTGATATTTACTACTGTACATACATCCATCCATCCCATCTCTAGATTACAAAGCCAACAATGGTTCTATGCTAAACTCTCCAATCCAACAAAGACATACGCCCCTGTAAATTTTCATTGCCCTCATTTTACAAACGCAGTGACATCCAGCGTCTTTCTTCACTTTTCACACTCGTCGTCGTCTCCCTTTGTAGATGACCAAGGCAGCGTCTTTTCTGCCCTGGCTGCAGCCATCCGTACGCCATGAATTCGCCTCCTAGACACGCTTGACACAGTCCGCAATGGGCTTCTCATGCGTCGTCTCTGCTGCCTGCTCCTCTGTGACCGAAGCTGTCTCTCCAATGCATTCTTCATGCTCTTGAGCTCCGCATGCGAGAATGGCCTAAGAATCTCCGTTGCCCTCTTCTTCAGGCTTGCTTTCCTGTTGACGTCCCAACCTCCCGAAAGATGCTCGAAATCAGTATTGGTAAAGGCATAATGCAGACGGGGATACTGTCTTTCAATCTCCCTCAACTTGGCAGAGACTTCCGCTGACCAGGCGGCTAGCTTGCGCAGTTTCAGCCACTGGTGCTGCAGGCTAAGGACAGCCGCATTGGATGCCTGGAGCACGCGAGTGTTCCTTAAATGGCGGCGCTCCTGAAGGCTTCTCTTCCCAGGGCTCCATCCGCGCCATCGCGGCATGAGCATGGTTTCACACCAGCGCATGGCAGGTTCCCATTGGCCCATCTCGGCCAGAGATTGGATCAAAAGATTCCAGTTGCTCCGTGTCAACTTGAAACCAGATGACGTGACCTGTTGAACGCATTCAAGCAGGCCTTGTCCATTGTTTTCTTCTCTAAATGTTTTCGCCACAATAGTCATTGGTCTGGAGACGTCGTATTCGTGGACGGGGTAGATGCCCGCTGCTTGGCGGCGCCGAGCTCGAACAAGGACCCTCTTCCAAGTTTCGTTCCATATCTTATGAATCTGGTCGAATTTCCTATCCTTAAAGTATCCCAGCATGAGAGCCGAAATCACTTCCGGAGGGAACGGTTCGCTTCCTCTATATTTGGGGAACATGCTACTGTATAAATTAATGACTTCCTCGGCCGTCGTAAAGTCCCGCAACTCGACCAGCAGCTTTACAGCTCGGCCAATGCTCTTGGTCTGTTTTTTCAAGTGCCTAACGTCACTCGGAAGCGTTGAGACAGCACGAGCATCTCGTCCTCTGGCATCGTGGACGAGCATGGAGCGCAAATGGTTGACAAATTCCTTGCCAAGTTGGCGCGCTCTGTTTGAGGATGGCGTCTTTCTAAACGAGGCTTCGGCAAGTGCGACTTTTGCGTTGAAATTCATCGACTGCCCTGCTTTGAGCAAATGTGAAGCAAGAATCTCAACCAGCCCAAGCTCGCCAGTTCGAACGGCGCCAGCCATGACGACAGCGAAATGCTCTGGCCCAACGGGAAAGAGCTTCTCCTTGTAGGCGGTCCTCAAGAGGCGGTAGGCAGGCTGGACTTGATCTACTCTGATGAGTGCTTGGAGGAGGAATTCGTGAGTCTGATGGTCCCATGAGAGGTCATACGATTTCATGGCTTGAAGCAGCTCATAGCACTTGCTAAGCCTTCCCTGCATGCCGTTGAAATGAATGAGCTGGTTCCAGATGGCCGTGCTTGTTGCATTTCGGTCTGCGAGCTCCATGCATATTCTTTCCGCCTCCATCAGCCGGTCGTTGCGACAGTACACCATGACTAGAGACATGGCCATCTCTTTCGACACAATAACTCGGTCCTTTTGAGACTTGTTAAAAAAGCCAAGAGTTGCTTCCAGGTCGCCCTTCTTGGCAGACATGGCCATTATGTGGGCATATGTAAACGAATCGGGGCGATACATCTTGCAAATCTCATTGAAGCAGGCCACTGCTCGGTTGTAGTCTTGCGCTCTCATGTAACACTTGAGCAAGGTATTCCAGATATCAAGGTCAGGCTTGACTCCGTGGTGATCCGTCATGAGCCGAAGCTCTTCCTCCGCCTTGGTGACATCGCCAACCTGCGCATAGGCGTTCATCGTGCTCCTGAAGGCCCTGGGTTTCCTCAAAACGCGTGGATACTTGTTGACATACCGCCTCCACAGTTGCTGAACAGCCTGGACATCGCCCACCCCTGCGTAGAACTTGAGAAACTTTTCAAACCCCCACTGATCCAAGTCTCCCCAGGCGCGATGCCAGTCTTTATAGATATCTTCGAGAGCGGCAGTACCAGCCGGATAGTGCAGCTCAAACATGTGCTGAAGCAAGGGGACCGACGGATGGGCGCCCGGAAGTCTGCGATATATTCTGTACAGCTCTGATAACCAGGCGGCGTTGGAATTCAGCTCGGATTTGCCATGCCAGGCTTCCAGCACGCGAAGCAAGTAATCTTCGTAAAGTTGGTGATCATTGAATATGCCCAGAATAGCAGCCGCTTGCCTCGGCTGACAGGGTTGGGCCAGCGCCAGTTCTGCCATTTTCCGCCGCAGGGCGCTGAGGCCTAGCTTTGTCGTCTCATATATGTTGATGGGGCGAACAGCTTTCATGCCTTCAGAGGAGAGATACTGCTCAAAGGAGAAGAAGAGCCTGTCTAGGCCGGGCAAGTTTTCGAGCCGTTCCAAGCGGATGGCATCAGGCTGACCAGCCGGCTCGAACTTGAGACGGGTTGCGTAGAATTCCAGCCACACTCCTATCAGCATGGACCATTTTTCGTTGGCAATGGTATCGGCCAAGATGTATTCGAGGCCGCCGACCAGACCCTTCAGTTCCATGCCAACCTTGAGCCTACTAATGGCATACTCTAGGTCACCAGATCGCATAAAAGCCAAGACGCCGGCCGCAAGAAGGTCGTCATCCCAATTGGCAACAGGAATCTGACGAAACAGCGAAATAGCTCTCCCGACTTCAACTATGCCGCGGGATTTAGAGAGATATAAAACCATGTTGCGGCGGAAGTCAATCTGGTGCTGCTCATCCAGCCTGCAGTACAAATCCCAAACATCATGATAGCGCTCTTCGCCTTGGTGCGCAAGCACGTCTTCTAGGAGCGCCGCATTGGATTGTATTCGAGGTATGTGGTTTGTGCGTAAGGAAGTCGAGTGCTGCGGAGCTTCGCCCGAGGAGGCAATTTTTGAGTGACTGCTGCTGAAAGCATATGAATCTCTCCTCGCAGACGCTCCATCGTCTCGTTGGTATACTTTGTTGCCCGCCGGAGACAGACATTCCATGCTCGGCGGGGCGGAGGGGGTGGGAGGCAATACAGAACTCTGTGAGCCATGTTCAGCAGTTGCCGTAGAGGAGGTAAAATGCCTTCTCCTGGCAGCGCCGCCCGCATGGCCTCCATCCTGAGGGCGCGGGATACCCGGATACAGCCGTCGCAGGAGCGAGTATGTAGCGCTCGGATATAGAAAATCTAGCAAAAAGGCTGAAGCAACCAGCCCTGCCTGCAGCGGGCGGGTGGCATTCTCGACAGGTTCCGCCTCGGGGGCGCGAGCTATCGCAGGCCAGATGCTGGAAAGCTCAATGGCAGACGCGCCGTGCTGCCAGAAGCCCGTGTGAAGCTGGCGACAGCGTTTCGTCGAGCGGGTCGGTTTCGGAATGATACGCTGGATGTTGCATGATTCCAGACTCGCCGCCGCCGTTCTTTCGAGCATTTGTCCTAGCAGGAGTCTCGAGTCGCAGACTGCCTGCTAGTATGCAATGGAGGAAAAGGTGAGGGTCAAATTGGCATGCCTCCGACGGCAGCCAGGTGGTGGATGTTGTATCTCGAGCGAGGCCTGGGGAGCTGGGTGCAGGCCCGCCGTTGCTGATGCGGCCAATCGTCTCTGGAATGCTGCTGGGTTGGACAGGTCGCTCGAAGGAGGCATAGCATTCAATGGCGCCTTACGTGCTGCCGAGGGCTTTGCAGGGCGAGGCGGAGGTGCGTGGGAAAGTGCCCGAGTTAAGAGAGAGACAGCCTCATCTTTTGCACTTTTAACCATGGTCTGATCAAAAAAGATGGTGTCGGAGGAGCCACCAAAGGTCCGGGTGGGTCCCCCGAGGCGGTAGTACGATTTGGTTTGCTACAGTGAGCTTAGTCAGCTGGTGCCAGCTGGCAGCGGCTGCACAGATAACGGATAAGGGACCCCGCCTGTTTTTTATGATCTGATATTTTGAATACCTTAGGTACTAAGGTAGTATTGTACCCAGTAGCTGTATGGAGGTCCGAGTTCCGTGCCATCAGCTGCCAGCACTAGTAGGTCCAGGGTGTCGGTAACATGGGTATTGTTTTGGGAAAAAAAAAAAAGGTAAAGAGATGATAGTCGCACAATATTTATTCAGGGGCCAAAAAAAGAGTCACAAAAAGCAGAAAGAGAAGTAACGTTGGAATCAATCAATCTTTGAATTGCAAACTATTTATTACAAAAAAAAGTTCCGCCCAATGGGTCAATTCTTTTTTTCCCATTGTCGTCAACGAGTCGCTCTCAGACAAGGCGAACTATAAGCTTGCCAACGCCATAAATGAAGAAGAAAATGAATAAAGAAGAAATACTGAAGAAGAGAAAAATGAAGTAATAATAAATAATGAAGAAAAGAAAGAAGAAGAAAGGACAATATTGAAAGAAGAAAAAAACATGCCATCCCTGGATATCCCAAAAAGTTTCAGTCTCGAATAGAATGTCCCATGCGTAGCCCTCATCAACACCCAAAAAAAAAAAAAAAAAGAAAAGTGTATATTTTCGTATCCCCTCCGCCGTCATGGTTAGTCATAGTACAGGTATCATTCCTCTCCCAAGATCGTATGCAGCAGCGATACTAAGCGCTCGTCAAATCAAATAGAAAAAATTATGCATTGGTTGTGGTCGAGTATTTTTCTCCCATGTCAACAAGCTTTGCCATGGTTGGTCTCCTCGTCTGATAGGAAGACCTCGTTTCGTAGGCTGGAGAGATGATCGACAGGTCTATGTAGTTCCTGCTCGACCCGAGGCCCGCGG
Source organism: Trichoderma brevicompactum (assembly GCA_003012085.1). Classification (NCBI taxonomy): domain Eukaryota; kingdom Fungi; phylum Ascomycota; class Sordariomycetes; order Hypocreales; family Hypocreaceae; genus Trichoderma; species Trichoderma brevicompactum. The sequence continues at coordinate 97,570 of PXNZ01000319.1, read as the reverse complement.
CTTCGGCTCCTCATCCGCTGCTGCTGATGCTGGAAGACATCTTGGCTGGCCGGCGAAGCAATTCTGGAAGGGCAGTGCTCGCGACGCTTCTCTCGTAGGCGGTTGTGCAGTATGAGCCGGTTTGCGGAAGACTTGACAGCGGGAGAAGACGTTCGAGACGTCAGGCTAAAGGGAGAAACTGAGCGGCGACGAGACCGCCCTCGCAGCGTGCTCGATTCATCTGGTCGCAGGCTCTTGGAGTTGGGAATATTGCGGTCACGTGTGCGTCCCCGAGAGCCGTCATGGTCTGTTGGGGGGACGACATTCATCTTGATATCGCGGAACGAGTCGCCGGGAGGTGCCATGATGATGTGGTTGGTAGCAGTGCTGAAGCTCTAGAGTCCAACAGGTTGTAGTTGGAGAAATCGAGCGACGGAAGGTTCGGGAGAAAGAAGGTCTTTAGAAGAACGGATAGAAGTCGAGGAAACCAGGGGGTGCGGAGTTTCAGCTAGGCCTGGGCCCCGTATATCCGTCGTTCGCTTGTGATGGAGAACGGAGCGAACAAGTACGAGGAATGGAGTACGTAGTACCTCGTAATGGAGAATGAAGAACCGAGTTTTTGGGATTCGGAAGAGGCGTCTATGGAGGAAGAGGAAGAAGGAGCTGCTCAACCAGGAGCAGGCGTGGACAATATAAAGGCGAGTATGGGGTGCTTCTGCAAGGAGAGCAAGGGTAGTGGCATGAACAAGAGCGGCACTGGTGTTTCAAAAAAAGCAACTGATATATTTAGCAAGAGAAAGGAACAAAGTAGCCCAACATCGAGAAGACGGAAAAGAAGCCAGGGGTTACCGGCAGTATTAGTACTAGCCGTGTAACAGTACGAGTACGCACAATGAACAATTTATAAAGTTCAATTTAGTTGAGGATGCTCCAAGCCGGGGTCTGACAGGGGCGGGCCAAGGTGCTGTGCATCATCCCGGCAACAGGTCCGCGGGGGTCACCTGAGCTCGCAGTAGCCTGGGGGGGTGGCCCTTTTAGTGGTGGCTTTTAGGGCCTTTGGGCGCCAATCAGAGCAGATGGGCTGGGCTTCCGAGGCGACCGGGCTCAAGGCCTTGTATCGACGAGGAGAGACCAGAATCAAAAAGAAAGCCGAAGAGCGTGTCTAGAAACCTTGTTGCTGTTTGTTGGTGTGTTGATCGGCAATTGTGCTTGCCCAGCGGCTACAAGTACAGTGCTGAACTATATTGTATCCAGCCAACAGCCTAAGCCTGACTGCAGATCGTGACACAATCCGCAGATGCACAGGCGTCAAGTCACGGCGCCAGCAGCCAACAGAAAGTCGTCTGCCGACCAACGCCACTGGCCGCGCTGTAATTCGTCCGTGATCCAGCGTGACGCCGGCCTGCATACGAGTTGATGCAGGGAAAATGCAAACAATGCGGCAGTGGCTCGCCTGTTGGCCATCCAGAGGCCTCGCCGAGCCGCGTCGACGCTGCGGGGGGCCAAGATTCCCCAGACCCTGGGGTCCGTCTGTGTGGGAATTGAGTTGAAGGTTGAATTGGCTTTTTGTTTTGGGCTTGGCTTGCCTAGATTAGACTCGATGTGTTGTTGCTTGTCCAGGTGCCATCCATCATTATTGGATTAGCTGTTTTTGAATCATTCACGATGAGGTGAGGTGGTGAAATGACAAGAGCACTAGGGCAAGTTAGCAGTAGCCATGACTTCAAGCTCCCTCCCTTTCCCCGCTTCCTTGTATGTGCAAGTATTAGGTTGCGTTGCACGGCAGACGATACTTGTAAACCTTGGGGGCACCTTGTCACCACCACCACGAGCGCCATTCGTTACCACCCAGACGGCCGGTTTGTGGCCATTTTTAGGTGCTGCATAGATGGACGTAGATAGAAACAACTAAGCAACGGACAGAAGTGGCGAGGCACTATTAGGCTTGGGCTGCATGGTCATCCCATCTTGCTCACCTTTGGCCACTAAACTGTCATGTTGACGGGAGGGACAGCCAAGCAACAAGAGGCGCCAGACATCCCGACCAAAGCTCTTCTGACTGGAACCTTGACTCCTCCGCGTCAAAGGGAGAAGCATCCGGTTCAATAATAGTCCACCTGTGCCATGAATTGCCAAGCAACAAACCTGACGGGAATCAGCCGCGTCTTCTCCACTTGGATCAAACTCTGGAGCCTCTGATGCTCTTCTCTACTATTTGTACTTACCGTTGCTGAGCTGAGTAGAGCATCGATTGCTTGATAAGCTGATAAGAGATGATCCAAACCTTTTTTTTTTTAACTTGTAGGGCGGCTTTTGCTTGTGTACTTCGTACACCATAATGGTACTCCGTGCCAACACATTTGAATACCCGGAGGCCACGGCTGGAACAACAATTGCACTAGGACCAGGGGGGGGATGATCATCCAAGGCCTCCAAATACATCATATGACACGCAATATAAAGAGTATTGGGTGCTTTGTATCAGTACATAAGTGGCAGCTCAACAACAGCCGATCTCTGTCCCCAAATTACAACCATGAATCCTTTCGTCTGTGGGATCGAGATGGCCGGCGCTCCAAGACGTCAATAGACAGGGACGATCAAACCGCAAGCGTCCAGGATGCCATGATAGCTCTCCAGGCTAACGTTAGTGTAAGCTGGGGTTCACAGAGTTAGCTTCCCTGGAACGCAGGCACCCTCAGCACCCTCTTCAACGTTCTTGGGCTGGCAGCCTTTTTGTTGGATGCTAATGGCGCCACAGCGTAGCATTAGCCAAAGTATGACAGAGTGGGAGACGGCACCACAGGTCGCCTTACTTGACTGACACGGCAAAGGATGAGCACGTCTCAATTTGAAATTTGGCCTCCCCGCAGGTTGCCCTGCTTTGCAGCCGCTGAACAGCGCATCCGGAGGCCATCACACGGCTGCAAGTTGAACTCGCCATCGGCCCCAAGAGAGACAAGAAGCTGAAGTTGCTCCTTGCGCCCGCCGCGTAATACAGAAAGATTGGGTTTTAGCAATGAATGTTTTAGCGCCCCGTCTAATTATGACGGGCTGTATGGAGTAGACAAGCACTATTGAGGTAGCATAGGCGATCTGTGCTCCGTTCTCTGGATGCCTTCCAGGCTTCCATTCGGCTTCCGTCCTCGTGTCCCTCGTCAAAGCGCCTGCCCAAAGAGACAGGTCCCTGGAAAGCAGGGACCAGGGGAATGAATCTAGCCTCGAGGCACGGAGTTTGCCGTTGAGAGATCCATCGCGGCCCCCTTTTATCTAATATACGGCATTTGGATGCCAAGGAGTACTGCAATTCTACTCAAATCAGATTCTAACCAGAGTTGTCTATACGGCTGATGGAGCGCAATATGGAGTTTTCCGTTCATGTGATTGCGAAAATTATTAATCGGTTTAATCGTTTAGGCGCCCGTTCACACGTACGCCATATTCATCGGCCGTGATTGACCCGTAAGTTTTTGAAAATAAAAGTGATCAAGCTCCAACTCGAATGAAACACCTTTGTTCGAGCTTGGACCCTCCTTCTCTGTTTCTCCCCCACATCGCTGAGATGGGCTGTTTCGGGGTCCGGCTTTGCAGATAATCCGCTTATAGTCTGTAGTAAAGAGGCAGAGATCAGCCAATCAAGCAGCGCATCCTCTGTGGCGCAATTGGCTAGCGCGTCTGACTGTTAATCAGGAGGTTGGAAGTTCGAGCCTTCCCGGAGGAGACATGCGTAGCTGCTTGTATTTTTGTTACTATTTGGTTATTTTTTTTTTATAACTCGACATCTAAACGTTGATCATATAATCGTACCTATATACGTACAAGCTTGGCTCAATATATGAGAGTAAAGGTGCCCATAGAGAGATACTATTGGATAGAGAGAGCAACACAGCCTTGAGCTATGGCTATCCACTTCCTCTTACCCTGTCATGACAACCAAGACCGTACAAGTATAGTATGACTCTTAATAGTCCTGGTTCCTTTTTAGCACATCTTATATTGTCATAGTTACACAGTATAGGACCGCTTATCTGCGGAATTATACAAAACTCACCCATGACCACTTCGGCAGCAATTACTGCAACAAGTCAACTCTCGCCCCCAAGGCAGCAGTGGGTAAACTAAAAAGCTGCGGCTCACCGAAAAACAAAAAATACGGTATCTTAGCTACTCTCTGCTAGGCAACCGCTGCATCATCCGCAAACGTTCCGGCGTTGGTACCTGAAAGGCATCCATCCGGTCTACTATTTTATGCTCGGATTACTCGATATACTTGTGAGATACTAAGCAGTACATCCCACCCCTCGCCCAATCCAGCAGACTTGGCTCTGCAAATGCCGCCGAGTGGCCAGACGATGCCTCCGTCACCCCACCATCTCGCATCACCAGCGTCACGCGCTTCCGCAAACTGGCGCTGATAGTCGTGGCCGCCTGCAGCGTCTTGTAGCCTCTTGTAGCTGCTTGTATCGATTCTGCAGCAGGCCGTAACCTGTCGACTGCATGAGGGTGGCCTTGACAGGCAGGCGAGGCAACCAGTCACAGCAAGCAGATGGGATGAGTCGGCTCTGGATCCTGCACCTTTGGCTTTGTTAGTGTTTACTGCGAGTTACGTGTACGTCCAACTGACTTCTGGCGGCTGTGCTCTCTCTCTCTCTCTTGTTTCACGTGTAGCTCTAGCTCTGGCATTATCTTACCTTTTATCATCTGCACCTTTTGTGATCTGCTCTTCTCTTTGCACCTCCAGTCTTGGCCTCGAGCTGGCGCATCGCCCCATCTGCCATCAAACATAACCTCTTCTTCTTCTTATTCTTCTTCTCGTCTTCACCAGCATCAGCTGTAATTAATTGTTCCCGAGCTCCTTTCTGCAGCTTCTCCGTGCTTGTAGTCGAGTCCCAATCTCTCTTTGCATCGAGGGCGCCTTGTCTCTGAGCTGTTCCCTTGCATATGGTGAATTGGCCTATTCTTCAGTCCATCAATAGTTTGCGCAATCCATCGTGGCTCGCCGGCCTGAATACTTGCAGATATTAATTTTCTCGTGTAAGTAGTCTTTTTCTTAATTCATTTATCCTCCCCGATACATTCATCATATACATTTATGCAAACCATGCTTAAACACCTGCCATAAACCCCCCTCCCATACACCAAGACGATACTGACCTAGTCATCTTCTTCGACAAAATTTAGAACAATGGACCGTTATGTAAACGAGCCATGGCCCCTTGCTGGTGAAAGATTGTCAGATATTATAGTCCCCAAAGCCTCGCAGAGCCAAGCTAGCGAAAGTGCTTCGGGAGGCGCCAGATTAAACTCTAGTGATGCTCATGAACCCATCCGCGATCAACAAGCGAGCGCCAATGATATTCCACCTCTCAACATAGTGAAACAAGCAAGCAAAACTCCTCAGCGCGATACATCAAGTTCAATAAAGGTCGAGATCGACACCGCCGAACTCGATAAGCTCCATAATCTATCTCAGTGGGAAAAGGTTTTGAGAGGCTCCATGTCTGAAGATTCCATTCAATCGTCTCGCTTTGTCGAGCTATGCAGACTGCGTGCCATCGAGTTTGAGCTCAACAAGGGAGACACGCTCGTCTTCATCGACTTTCCGGATCTTTCACGCCGGCGCACAAGGCAGACCGACTGCTATGGCATGACCTACTCATCTCAGAAGCTCCGCGTGCACTCGGAAAAGCTGCTCGCAACTGGATCTTCCAAATTCGCCGAGATGCTCAGCCCAACGTACCAGTTTCGCATTCAGAGACGGAGAAAGCTGACAAAGAATCTCCCCGAAGGCGTCAAGTACGTCCTGGACTTGACACCGCCGTCGGAAGGCGATGACCTCGTGTTCCAAATGACACAGCTGTCCCTCACCCCCGGCATCATCAAGTGGTGGGCAGCCAACGCTCTTCACAAAGTCACCAACTGGCTGGTGTCTGGACATGACGATGTTTGCACATGTGGTCAACAGCCAATTCCTCCGCGGGGAGTCCCAAAAGAAGAAGGGCAGGAACAGGAACAGGGGCAGAGCCCATCCGAGAGGCCACTGCCGGACAGCAATACGACAGGCGGCAACGACTTCGACACAATTATCCCACCCACGCCGCATGACTTGGTTTCCAAAAAGATGCATGGAATCAACCGTCCATATGAGACGCCGGATTACCGCAACATTCCCGACTACTGCCCCATACGTCACTGCAATAACATCATTCGTCTTCTCATGATGATTGAGGGACACGACATCATGCTTGACTCGGCAAACCGCGTCTGGACTCTGGTTGGCTTGGCACAGATATTCGACTGTGCGTCCGTCGTCAGAGATCCGGTTGCCCAGTGGATTATGTGCAGTAGTAACACGAGATTCATCGAGGTCCTTCCGGAAGAGGCTTTGCAGATAGGATATGCCCTGGAGCTCGTGCAGGTCACGCAGTGCGCTTTTCGGATTCTTGTCAACGAACTGGCCTTGAAGGAAGCCAGCACCAACTCGAGCCATGACCTGAGCCGGGTCACCATCTTTGGAAGAAGGATTGGGAATTTAGACGACGAGCTGCATAACATTGTTCAGCATGCTGCCCGGGCGCTCGTTGAAAGAGTGTTATCCATCATCGATACGTTTCGGAGCGAATACAGTCTTGACTGCTGGATGGTTGAAGAATGGGTCAAGCTTCGAAGAATCGAAGGCGTCCTCATGCACGAAACCACTGCCAGCAGCATGATAGCCTTGGAATCCCTGCGTAGCTTGATGACGGCAATTCAGGACAGCATCGTCAACACCTTTGATAGGCTTACGCCAGACGACAGCAACATTCGACAAACGTTCATTTCCATGGATGAAGACCGGGCCACGTATGTGATGCCAAAGGACTTTGAATTGCTCCAAGAAATCGTCGACGATCTAAATCAAACCCAAAGGCTATTGTGCCCTTTTATCTATCAGCAACTCGGCGAGATGTGGAATGTCAACTACAGCCAATCCAAATGGCTGAGCGAGGCAACCACAGGAGCAGCCGGGTCGCTCACGGCGCACATGGCCGAAGCGCGGTTTGCCCTGCAACAGGCGGCATACGCAAACCCGAAGGGGGCAGCCCAGCCGGCTTGGAGCATGTTCATGGATGTTGAAGACGATTTATTGACCGTAAAGAGCCCGCTGATCGATCTGGGAGCCCTCAACAGACAGATTCACGATGCCGTCTTGCCGTACAGCCGCTCGTGGGTACGCTTCGATGTCGAGCCGCCGCTCAACATTACCCGCCATATGCTGCTCACGCTCGACAACAATGAGCTGAAATTCCTTCCGCTCTGGGCTGGTGGCTGCAACGACGGAACTGGAGGCGTATTCGAGGCAGAGCTTCCCCCGGCTCACTGGGGCCCGAACGGACCTGGGCCAGCTTACCATACCGGCATCACGATCCCGTCCACGTCGAGCGTCTCTGGCTCGCTGGCTGAGGATTTCTCCGCGATGAAGGTCAAGGGGAGCACCGTCGTTGGGTCACTGGATGCCCAGGACAGCATATCGACGGTGTACGCTCCGGGACACGTCATCGCTGATGATGCCTCCATTGTGTCCGAATCCTTTGATGCGGACGGCGCCGAGTACCAGGAAGCCAGATTCGTGGTACCGGCGGATCATCAGGACACCGGCCATGCAGTAGACATGATGGTCGAATCCCTGTACTCGGACGCAGACACGGCTTCCGTCATGACGGACAGGGTAGTTGTCTCTGGCAATCACGACGGCAGCGGCGACGACGACATTATGAGCATTGACGATCTTGCAACGCAAGTGATTGCCCAAAGTGACGAGAGCGATAGCGATGCTAGCACATTAGAGGCATGGGATAAACTGTGATGGGTAAACAAAAGGGCTTTCCTATTCAAAGTCTTTATTATTCCTTGAGGCTTTAAAAAATTTAAAATAAAATAAAAACAGAGGAAGTTTGGTCATATTTTTTTTTTCGATTTTCCTTTTAGTTGCTTTAGTTGATTTATAATATGATTTAACGAACTATATATATATACATGAATGATGAGTTTTTCAAAGATAGCACGGCAATACAACTTCACTCTTCTCAAGCATAGGATTAGGGCATATGAAGTTTTAGGCACAATGATGTTGAATGGACAGTCCAGCTGGAAGAATTTTGGTATCCCTTATTTTTCTATTTACTCCTTCTATAAGACCAAAACATTATTCCTCTTGTCGTCTATTTTTCATATTCCGTTGATAAATAGCCATGATAAAAAAAAAAAGTCCGCTCACCCGTTCCATAACCATCTACATACATACCCTCAACAAAAAAAGAGATACGCAAAAAACAATACAAAGCCACGCCTATGAAATCATCATCACCGCTGGAATTTTTGCCAACCCGTTTCAAAAAGTTTTAAATTCTCGCTCAGCCCATGTTGAGCGTATTCCCTGATCCCTTCCTGTTATCATCCTTAAAATCGTCCCACTGCCTCGCCTTGTACGTCTCCCGATCGACCGCCTCCATATCATCCTCGTCGACTTCTCGCTTTGGAGGCTCCGTCCCGCCGCCCTCGATGATGCCGCCCCGGCGACGCTCCTCCTCCAGATACTCGTCTATAGACATGGTAGGAAGGTTGTGGCCTGGCCGGAAGACGCCGCGGGCGAGGTCAGCGCGGGAGCCAACCAGGGTGAATGGCTGGAGAGGCTTGCCCTTTGTCGAGAGCAAAGGACCGCCGGCACCGGGGCGGAGTTGACTAAGAGGCTGGTCAAGGCGGAAGGATGTGTCTGTGGGATCGTTGTCGGAGGAGGATTTCGGCGCTGTGGTTGGCGAGGGAGCGGATCGGAGAAGTGGCAGCTCCCGGTTAAGTGAGTCGAGAGCCTGAAAGGTGTTGTGGATGGAGAATTGTATGCTGGTGAGGTGTACCTCGCGCACGAGCTCCTCGTCGCCGTGCTCCAGGTACCGCGGGTTTCGCTTCAGCGTCTGCAGCTTATCCTTGAGCGCCTTCTCCGCCTTGAAGTTGGCAATCTTGCCCTCTCGCTTTGCCGCCATGTCCGTGCCCGCTACCACCGCAAAAGCATCTTCATCGTCGCGATACCGCTCGAGAAGTTTATTGTACGGCGCCTTCACAAGCCCATATCCATCCACCAAGCTCAGAAACTTTTCATACGCGGAGCGCGCCTGACCGAGGACCTGGAGGCGCTCCTTGGGTTTTAAATGTGGCGTCCGCTGCACCAGCTCGGCGATGCAAAAATCCACCAGCAAGTACGGCAGCGATGATGTCGCGACATCTTCAATGCCTTCGTTGGTTGAGAAGAGCGACACGGCAGAGATTTGGTTGAGAGCTTGCGTATATAGCTTCAGCGCCGCGGCGAGATCCTCTGCGTACTTGGGAGACGTGGCAGTCGGCGCTTCGTTTACTTCTTGGCGTTTTGATTCCGCCGCCTCAAAAACGGCTCGGAGAGATTGCGGCTCGTCAGACGAGGCCATGGTGGATGGAGCCGCGGATCGAGGTCGAGTTTAAACAGTGGTATTAAATGGGGTCGCTTCTTCGTCTTATTGTCTTTGATACCTCTAGAGGCGAGAATGTTGTAATGAGAGGCTCGAGTTTGTAATATGACGAGGGGTGAGTTTGGAAAAAGAGCTGGGGTGGAGGGGCAAGATAACGGCCCCTCCAAAGGGTACATATCGATAACCACCTGTGCACACTGCGGATCAGTGGCTGTACGGAAGTAGACTCTAAATACATACACAATTGTCTTGGTAGCCAGAGCCATATGGCTTCACCTATCATCTCCTGCAAATTATACACAAACATCTCACAGGAATCGTGGAATAATATTATTCAGCACAGGTATCAATAATACAAGACATAGTAAAATAGTAGACCTCCATTTGCCACATTCAACCAGAGCCAACCTGTCTACGAATAACATAGCAAATAAACCTGTGCACCAATATCAAATTCAGCCTCCAAAAACAATACTATAAGCTCTCAATATGCGGCTTTTGCCTCTTGGTTTAATCATCATCATCATCTACCACGAAAGGATCATCGCTCTCCTCCTCCTGCTCATCAATCATCATGGAAGAATCATCATCGTCTATGATAATCTTTCTTTTGGAGGCCGCAGCTCGTCCGGGTCTCCCTCGAGCTGCTGGGATTGGAGCGATCGACTCATCCTCGTCCTCATTCTCTTCATCCTCATCATTTGAGTCGTCCTTCAACGCCTTCTTCTTGGCAGCGTATCTCTTCGCAGCTGGTGACAGAGTCGTTGCCGTAGCTGAGGCCTTGAGTGCCACCTTGGGCTTGCTTACTGCTTTGCTGGCCGTTTTACTTTCCGGTTTATTCTTTGCTCCTGTCGGCCTGCCACGTTTCTTGGTTGCCGCTAGGCTTGATACCGCTGATGCTTTCACTGCAGGCTTGGCCTTGGCCGCCTTTGAAGAAGTGATCACGTCGTCATCGTCGTCGTTGTTGTCCGATGCTTCGCTCTCATCATCGTTCTTCTTCGGAGCCTTGAGAGGTGATGACTTGGCCAACATCTCGTAATTGGTTTCATCAGGGCTATCAAAGTCGAACGCCTTGGCCGACTTTACCTTGGGTTTTGAGACGGTCCCGGAGCTTGTATTGCCGTGGCTCGAGTCCGGCCGGCTCATGGCGTGCAGACTGAGTCGCCCGCTGGATTCTCCAGATGGCTTATCAATGCCCTTGACCAGTGCACCAACGTCGCCCAGCATCTTGTCGTCGTCGTCGTCACTATCCGAGTCGGCGTCGAACAAGGTTCTGGCCTTGGACGCTGCTGCTCGCTTGTTGCGGACAGGGACCACCTCTGGTTCTTCAGATTGAGATGGTGAACGAGACCGCGATTGAGAAGCCTTGGCTGCAGCCGGCTTACTCCGGCTCAGAGCAGCAAAATCATCATCAGAAAAGTTGTCAGACAGTTCAATTGCGTCTGGTTGCGGCTCCTTCTTGACCTTAGGTTTAGCACTGAACATTTCAGCAAATCTTTGTGCCGTCTTGGTCTCTGTCTTGACAGCTGGCGCTGCCTTCTTTCGACCCTTCTTTTCCGGCTCGTAGTCGTCGTCACCCTTGGGCTTCTTGCCGCGACCCCCACCAGCTCCTATCTTCTTGGATACTCGGCGGCCCATACGACGGATGTTGGTTTGGATCTCTGCGCTGAGAGCTAGATACTTCTCCCATTCAGCCTCGAAGGCGGCAAGATCTTCACACCACAGATCCTTATCGCTCTTGGCCTCCAGCTCATCATACTCAGCCTTCTTCCTCCGGATTGCATCCTTCAACTTCTCAAGGCGTTCTGCAGTCAACGACCAAATTGGCATCTGGAACAAAAAGGTCATTAGATCTTACTCATTGCACGACAGCTGTCAGTAGTGATGGGGGGCTAAAACTCACCGAGAGAAGGTAGTCATAGTCACGGGCACTTTCCTCACCATCCTCTTCTTCATCCTCTTCTTCCTCTGTCGACTTCTTTGTGTTGTTATTCTTGATCGGAGGGAATGCCTCGTACTTGCGATCTCGGAGCTCTTTCACAAGGACGTCCTTTCTCTTTTTACCAACGATCAAGAGGCCATCGATAATCTCTTGGATGAAACGCGCCTGGTTCTTCAGTTTCCGGTGGTCGGCGTCATAGACGCTAAGCCAATGATTCTGGGTGCACATGTCAGTCAGTGATAAGCCTAGCTATGTAATGCGGGCCATCCTTCCATACCTTTCGTTTCAAGTACATTTCAAGTCGATAAATGTAGTACTCTTCCAAAATGTCCTCCACCTTCTCATACTTGCGAATCTGGCCACGAGTATTGAAGGCTACCAAGTTGGATGTTGCCACTTGCTTAGTGAGCTTGAACCGCTCAAGCAGGCCTTCTTCCAAAACCTTGGTCATGTGCTTCTCATCAACCTGGATCTCAAAGTGGACAGTCTTGTGATCGTTGAATTCTTTGTAGTCCTTGATCCAGCTAGGGCCATCCACGCCACTGATAATCTTCTCAAGTCGAGCCTTGAAGTCATCAGTCCAAACGCGGATCGGAAGCTCAGTAATGACCACCTCGTTCGGGCTTTGCTCATTCTGGTAGGCAATACCGTTGAACTTGTATCGATCTGGCCCAGCAGCCTCTGGTGTACCTTTCCAGCCCCGGAACCAGGGAGTCATTGTCTCAAATGGCTTCTCTTCAAGGTCGCCTTCTTCGAGACGACCCATTCGGCGCTTCAGGTTCTTCACAACCTCCAGCGGGTGGTAGTTGGGAATAGAGGTACTCCAACCCGTTCCAATACCATCAGCACCGTTGACGAGCACCATGGGCAGAATTGGGGCGTAGACTTCTGGCTCAATCTGCTTTCCGTCCTCAAACTGGTGATTCAGATTCGGGTCATCAAGGGAGGAGAAAATCGAGCGGGCAAACGGAGACAAGCGAGTAAAAGTATAACGAGGACTGGCAGCATCAGAGCCGCCAGCCAATCGAGAACCAAAGTTACCGCTGGGCTCAAGGACGTTGATATTGTTTGATCCCACAAAATCTTGAGCCAGACCAATAATGGTTTGCTGCAGAGAGACCTCACCGTGGTGGTAGGCAGTCAGTCCAGAGACATAACCAGCCAGCTCCACAACCTTTTCGTCTTTGACCACGTTTCTCTTGAAACATGCGTATAGCACCTTTCGTTGACCCGGCTTCAACCCATCAATCATGGACGGAATGGATCTTATGTTATCCGCCATGCTGAACAAAATGAGCTCCTTGTTCACAAAGTCGCTATAGCTGATAAGCTTAGAAGAATGATCGAGGTATGTACCGGGAACAAAGTTGCCCAGCCATTCCTTTCTTGCGTCCGCCTTCTTCTTGGAGAAGGCCAAATCGAACATCTCCGCCTCCTCTGGCTTCATGACGCTGAATTCCTTCAAGTGTTCATCCAGATTTGTGAAGTACACCTGGGCATCTTCATTGCTGCTACTGCCCAGACCCTTCAAGTACTTGTAATGCCATCGACTAATTTCGCTGCCGCGTGAATCTTTCCACTCCTCGTATTGCGGCTGTGTGAAGAAAGATTTCAATTTTTGAGGCTTCTTGGGATTGGGACCTTGCCAGACTTTTACGATAGGAGTAATGAACTCCCGGAAAAAATCAGGGATTTGAAGCAGCGAAGGGAACTGAACCTGGAGGAAGTTGATGAGAAGACCCTTGATGTGACTACCGTCGTGATCCTGATCGGCCATGATCATCAGGTGACCGTAGCGAAGACTCTTTGTATCTGTGTACACCTGCTTATGTTTGAGACCCAAGAACTGCTTGATGTTCTGAATCTCTTGATTTTTGGTGATTTGGTCGAGAGATGCGTCTCGTACATTGAGCAATTTACCACGAAGCGGGAAAACGCCGATACGGTCAGGGTCAAGAATGGCTCGTCCAGAGACGGCCAAACCTTTGGCGGAGTCACCTTCAGTCAAGATGAGCGTACACTCATGACCACGCTTGGTACCTGCCAAATTGGCCTCAACAAGCTTGGCATTGCTCACTCGAGAGCGCTTGTTGCCATCACTCTTGGCCATCATCTTGTCGGCTTTTCTTTCCGCAAAATCCATAATGTTTTTGATCGCGTCGGATTTGGCAATCTTCTTCAAAAAGTCCTCTCCCAGAACACACTTGCTACCAAACTGAGTAGCCTTGGTGGTCATCTGCTCCTTGGTCTGCGACGTAAACGCAGGGTTGTCAATCAAACAGTTGACAAAGATGAAGATGTGGTTCCGGAGATGGGCCTGCTTCAAACCGTGTCCTTTCCTCAGCTTTGTCACCGCTTTGAGAAGATAAGCCGTGATCTGGTCAGCGACATAGTTGACATGAGTGCCTCCTGTTGTCGTTGCGATTGAGTTTACAAATGACACCTGCTGGAATGTGCCATCCGATACAGTGAAGCCGACCTCCCAACGGGGGTGGCCCTTGTCTTTGTCGATCTCGACGGTACAAGTTGGGCTGCCGCCCTCTTCCATGCTTCTCTCGCCAGCAATGGATTTTGCGTAGAGGTCGCAATAGGACTTGAAATCCTTGATCTTGATGAGTTCGCCATTGAGTTGAACCTTGACACCTCGCATTGTGCCTGCCAGGTCGTAGACTCTTCGGAAGAGTAGCGCTTCAAGGTCGTCTGTTATGCCCTCTTCCATCCCAAACCGAGTATAGTCCGGCTTGAATGTGACCCGAACAAAGTCGGACGACTTGCTGGAAGTTATCTTGGCTTTGTGCATGGTTTGCATATTGTTCGTCCATGTCTGCTTGTACCTTTTCCCGTGCTCGCTATCCTGACATTCCAAAGTGAATTCTGTACTGAACACGTTACACAGTTTCGCACCATAACCGTTTCGTCCACCGACAGTCTTCTTCTCATTGTCATCGAAGTTGGAACCAGCCAGCAAATGACCAAAGATAAGCTCAGGAATGTAAACTTTCTCCTTCTCATGCATGACAATGGGAATTCCCTTGCCATTGTTTTCAACGCTGATCTCGCCAGTAGCTCGATCAATGGTGACCTTCATGGTGTTCATAGAGCTATCACGCTGTTTGTTGTCAGCGGCATTGACGAGAATTTCGTCAAAGATCTTGTAGAATCCAGGGACGTATGAGATATTGCGGTATTCCATCTGCTTCGATTCTTTGTTGTAGACCCACATCTGCTGATCAGTCTTTTCAACAGAGCCGATGTAAGTATCGGGACGTTTGATGATGTGTTCGAGCTGGGTCAGCTTTTGATAGGTTTCCGTTGCTGTCTTCTTCTTGGAAGACGGCTTGACATCTTCATCAATGACCATACTATCGTTTTCCAGTTCCGCTAGAGGCTTGCTGCCCGACTTCTTAGGTGGGGGAGCCGTCTTCTGCTTCTTAGCGGTTGGCGGAGTGTTTGAGAAGCCGGATGAGGCATCGCCGTCATCTTCATCTTCATCGCTTTCGATGATCGGCCGTTTCTTCGGTGCTGATTTAGTTTTTAGGGTAGTCTGCACCATCTTTTTGACGGCCGGCTTTGCGGATGCAGCCTTGGCCTTCTAAAAGAAGAAATTAGCCTCTGTTAACAAATACAGTGGAAAAGCTCCTAAATGTCTGGGAAGAACGATATGCATTGGGTGCTCTGTCGGTGGTCGGGATACAGTATGCGGTCGAAGTGGTGCAGGCAAAATATGGATGAAAGGACCGAGTGAATCGATGCTGAAGCAACACGTGCCGAGAGTAGGTATTCAGCTGTGACAGGGAGGCGCAAAGCCGCATCATAGAGAGGCGGCGCATCGCGGCGCAGCGAAGCGTAGGTGTAGGAGCGTTTTCATCGAAGCAGAGTAACTTACGAGCTTTGGGACATATCCATCAGAATCATCTTCCAAGTTGAAGACGGAGTCGTCGTCGGTATCCATTGCGTCAGCTTCTCTCAAGCGAGAGCTATCGGGTAATCGTAAAGCGACAGAAGATTTGGGGCGCACAAAAAGGGCGGTTGATGAAGGATTCGACAAGGGCGATGCAAAAGGATTTGAAACACGCGGCAATGAAGGAGAGTTTAGCCAAATGACAGGAAAGGCTGGAGAACAATGCCGCAAATGAGAAAGAAAAGGGACGACCGTGACCCGAAACGAACTGGGAATTGGTCTTTGTCACATCGGTCGACTGAAAGAACAAAGAGCGATGCTGGTAAAGGCGGTGATATTTTTGTGTTGTTGCAGCCCCGCGTAAACAAATATCGATCCTTTGTTTGACGCGACCTGCTATCGCCTTGTCGCATGATTCCCAATCCGTACTAGCGAGGCACCGATGGTGGAGCGCGTTTTTTCTGCCTGAGGCGTAAGTGAGGTGACTGGCCTATCAAGGTACTTGGCGGTGAGCCATGGGTGAGATGCCAGAGAGGTACCACTTTGCGGTTCATGGATAGGCTGGTACTTGACATACTGTGCTGCTGGGTCGTCCTGGGTTCAAGTTCCAATACATGTTTACTTAATACACAGTTACGTTATTATCTGGTAAAAAAATCAAATACAAGGAGCATCATGAAGCCGTTTTAAGAAGATTCGTCAAACAAAAGCCGAGGTGCGCTTCAGTTGTTGGTCCTTCGTCAGCCCTTCATTTTATCACCCTGAACTCCAGGATTGTGGGTGCAATGATGCCAATCACTCCCCAGCTTTCAAGTATTGAATGCAAAGGGATCAAAGCCGCATTCTGAATGCCCAAGCCAATATAACAGCTGAATCCCATGATCAAGTGATCAAACTATCACAGTGCGGCATCTTAAACGTGAAGAAACCTGCTATTATTACGAAGTACGCCAGAGGACTTGATGTTACTAGAGTATTTTCTTCCTACCCTACAGTTTTCGCTCTGACCAGTCCAACAAACATACGTCTTCCTTTACATGATGACGCTACTCTGTGGAGTGAATAGCAACAGTTATTGCTTTATTATTTCCTTTTGCTCGTGGTATCAAAGGGACCTGGAAGAGCTTTCTGTCAATGTCAACTCTTAACGTATAGGTAGCGCGCTGGTGCCATGCCCGACTGAAAGCCATTATTTCCGACCTATTCCTCCCGCATTGGAGTCAACTCTCGGTCATTTGCATGGCTCTACCAGACAGAGCCAATCAACCAGCCACTGCGAATGAACGTTACTCTCCGAATGCGGAATCTACCCTCAAGTACTATGCACATTGGAACCTCACGGTCCAAGGATGGAGGCGGCCCTGTGCGGAGCACAAGGCGTTTACATTTTGAAGTATGCAAACACCCGCTATTGCTTCACTTCTCTGCCAGGGACTAATGTGAACGCAGTTGTTGCCTTCGATGTCCCGTGTACAACTTGACTAATGTGCTATCATCTGAAACCCCCCACCGGAGTTCATCTTGTGGATATAGAAGGGCTGCTTGCGCCATGGCAATTGCATTTGCCTATGAATCTTGTCAGATACATCTTACCATCTACTGACCTTATATCTGAAAGTTCCTTTCACCTCAAAATACAATGACTGATTGAGAGAAGGGAAAGGTCTAACAATTGGAACTTGGAATGACCAGCTTTGGCTTAGGATACCCTTATCCGTTTGCCCCTGGCCTTTGCTTCTATTGGTTTCTTGCCTTTACCGAGGCATGGCACTCCCGCTAGACTTCCCGTCGTCCACGTTCCATCTTGCGATAACATGTGGACAAATACTCAGTACGAGGAACTGGAGGCAGCTTGTCAATGCCGAGCTCGGGCCGTGACAATCAGCCTGTTCAAAGATATGATAGCAGGCGTTGGTGGGCACAAAGGGTAAATCATTCTTGACTCGAGAATCATTCAACGCGCTATTCCTGATGAAGAATCGTGCTGGAAAGCTGCATGAGCCCTTTGATACATGTGCTCGATGCCGAGACTTTGTACGACAAGAAAAACCTGCGGCTCGTTGGTCTGATCGGAGCCTCAACTAGAAGAACATGCCTGGGCGAGTTATCAACAGGATAATAGTCTTTGTTGACTGCAATTGCACCAGTGATGGACTAATTAAATTGTCGATATGATTCGAATTCTGTCTCCCTTTCATGGTCCAAGTTCTATGCAGCTAGGGGAATTCGCAAGGTGGTCGAACTTGTGCATCATCGGAGAATTTCCCCGAATCTGTACGCACCTGTTTCTACTTTGATCCCGAATGAACCAAATGCATGACAAGGAGACCATTGCTCTTGTGTTTGCCGAATCGGATTGGCCATCAAATAAAGGGAGAGCGATAATCTGTCATATCCTGCTGGCTCGCAGGTTCTTAATGTTGCATATCACACATAATAATGAATGGTGGTCAAGTTTTCACAATTCGCGAACTATGTACACTTTTATTGTGAATCAAGTCCGTTGGAAGAAAAAAATAAGGTTATGGATAAGATTTCCTGATGCAAATATATAACGAGTATAGGCAGACACTCGAGCCATATGATGCCGCTTCCCCAACACGTGGCTGAATCGAAGGTAATCTGTCATACCAGGAAAAGATGTCAACGGGTAGATGGAACACAGCACCAAGCCTCTTCCTCTTTCTAGTGCTTCATAAAAACCGCAATGGACTGGGGGGATAACTGACCACTGATGCCCGCCAATGCAGCTACCCGTACCGATAGCCGCTCCTGTCAACGGAAAAAAAGAGGGCATTCAAACAGGTGACTGTCCTATTCTGCGTCCGGCAACCGGTATTTGCGTTCGTCGAACCCATTTGCTCTACTAAGCGACTTTCCGGAATGCTTTTTCCAGAGTAACGTCGTCATCCATTCAAAATCAGCGGCTGTCCGCAGCACCTGCAGCATCATTGGCATGAGATGCTAGATGGAGATGTCCATGAGCGTATGCTTTGAGTTCAACACATTTAAGTGTCACCGGCCTTGTTTTGGAGTGTGGAGATGATCGTTTTTCTCGTGCTTTCCGCAGTCGGGGGTGTTGTAACGTGTGCCTCCTGGATTTGTCTGCCGAAGAGCTAATGAAGAACTTTTCAGGTCTGAAAATGAGCACATGAGATCATTCCTTCCACTTTACTGTGTGGAAATGGCATTTGTTGGAAGCAAAATGCCCTGTCTTACTCATTGAACTGCACCAGAATCTACACGAAGTAATTTAGGTTGTGAAAGCATGATATTATACTGGCATGCACTCAATTCTTTCTGGTTTCCCTCTCACATTCTGCAAAAGTCAGCTCTCAAAGTCCTACCTCCTGGCCTGCCAACTTGCATCAAGATCCTGGGGTCTATTGCGGAGATTTTCGGATGTTCTAGCCGTAGTGGAGATTCACAAACGCACTGGCAAGAGTCTCATACATGCTGGAGGCTGGAGTCTGAGCGCTAGAATCCGGAAGCCTCATTCCGGACGCTTGGGACGCAAACCTCATCGAAGACGCAGCTGATCGGCGGCCGCACCGGTGACTGTTTAACATCTAGGTTCCTCACAGCTTCTCTGTGCCCCGGATCTGTGACCCCCTTGTCAAGAAACAAGCAATCCGAGATCCCTTGTCCGGGTAGACGATACATCAAAGGCGACTACCCTTATCACTATTGTTTGCCAATCCTGGGAACCGGGGATGCAAAGAGTTTCCATGCAGCGTTCGATTGCTCTTCTTGCCGCTGATGAATTCTCGGGAGCTATATGACAGACTTACATCCTCTACCTCGCCTGCAACATTAGACTATTCTTCTCCTTTTTCTGATTTTTGTTTTCTGTGTTTAGTCTGCTGGATCGGCTGATTGCGTTGATCCTGCAGCTCAGCTAGCTCATAAGATGCCTACAAACACTGGACGTAGGATGCTACCTCTGCATTCTCTCTTGAACCCTGCCTCACCCGGCCATTCAGTTGCCAGTTCCCGACCAACTACTCCGGCATTGGCGGCCTCCTCATCTGCACCAATACTCATAAAAGCCTCACAAGTTACTACAGATGCATTACCTGCTCTGGAGACAAAATCAGCGGGAATTGTCCACAACATGACCAAGCCAAAATTACAAGGGCCGATCAACTTTGCCCCTTTTGAAGACATCGATCAAGCATCGTATCGGGAGATGTGTCGGTTTCGCGTTACTCCGTTTGGGCAGATACGGCAGAACTGTGAACATATACCCTACAACAGCTCAAAGAAAGACTTTTTCGAGAAGACAGGAAGAGAGAGTATCGAAGGTAAGTGCTTTCCTTGAAAGATAGAGGGAAAGCTTTGCTTTAAGGTAGGCTTAACGAGACCCCCATTACAGTTTTTAAATACGAGTTTCGTTTACCAGGCGAGGATATAAGCTATACTGTCATGTGGGACTATAACGTCGGTCTTGTTCGCATGACTCCATTCTTCAAATGTCTTGGGTATCCAAAGGTAAGGGCTAACGCTTCCTTGTCCGTTTGGCATTTGTGTCCTTCTTTTCAGATCTCTTACTGATACCCAGCAGACTAAACCCTCACAGATGCTAGACAAAAACCCCGGTTTACGAGATATATCACCCAGCGTTACCGGAGGCGCCGTGTCAGCTCAAGGTAGGTCAAAGAGTATTCGGTCTTTCTGTGAAGCGCTCACGAGTTGTTCCCCCTCTAGGATATTGGATGCCGTATAGGTGCGCCAGAGCCGTATGTGCGACTTTCTGCGTTCGTATTGCGGGTGCATTGATACCCCTTTTTGGCCCGTCTTTCCCTTCTCAGTGTGCTCCTCTCGACTCTCCTCAATACAAAAGTATGACTATCAGTCAGGGGACTATTATCGACGCCACGGAGGACGTCGAGCGGTTTCGCTATGGACAAAGGAGTCGAACTACAAAGGCTGTTGGTGGAGTGAGTGGCTCTCTCAGACTTGGAGGCTATGCTTTGCGTGGAAAGCAGGAAAATCAGCCCACACCTGCGTTCAGATTACCGTCGCGCCCCCAGTCTTTCTGGACTCCGATAAATGGAAATAGCTCCAATTACCGCGCTTTGGCTATTTCGGCCCCGAGTACAGCGTGCGAGGCCCGCGAAGTCGATAGTTTACCCCGAGTGGACCGCGGCACCGTTGAGAATCGATCTGGACCTGAGCGGAACCCTTTCCTAATGCCTAGCTCCCTCTTCGATGGGCCACTAAGAACAGAAACGGGAGAATCAGAGAGAAACGCAATAGAGAAGTGGAGGCCAAAGCGCCGCAGAAGAGCTCGAGATGAACCTAAATCGATGCCTAATCGGCTCATGGAAGCACCCAGAGTGAGGAGGCCACAGCAAGAGCTGGAACACTTGAAAGCAGCCGCAGCGCTGGTGAGCCTCCACCGGGAAACTCAACATGCAGCGTTTTCTTCTGCGGTAGCGGTGGAATCATCGGACGACGACTTGCCCGAGCAGCGCCACCAGAAGAAACGGCCAAAGGCCCATTCATTTTAATGGCTTGGTAATTTGTCTTGGCGGGGACCGCTGGGATTGAGGACCGTTTCGTCCGTCTATCTACGTACTAATCGATTTCGAGATACCTGCAAGGCTGGCGCTTGCAATCAGATTGTGTTGGGGTCATCTTTGGACGAGGGCCGGTCTTTTCTGCTTTCATTGTATGTTTGTATTTCTAGTTTCATCAAGATTGTTAAAAACGTGTAGTAGTACCAATGTAGGTTGTACCTTTTTTTCTTTCCTCTCCTTTGAGCTCTTAACTCTCATGTATGATCCGATTTTCCTTGTCCCTTTTACCTTTCTACAGAGTACTTTTTCGTTTTCATCATAACCTCACTGTATATCATATCCATCACCTCAACTCCTCTCGCCCTTCTCCGCCGCCTTCTTCTCCTTGAACTCTTTCACCCATCCCTCCGCTTTGCTCGTCGGCAGCGCGAAAATCCTCACCACTTCGTCCACTACTTCGACTTTGCCTCCGCTCAGCACCTTCAGCAAGGGTACCTTCTTGCCTATCTTGATCAAGCCGCCTTCTTTTGTCTCAACATAGCATGTCACTCCAGCGAGGGTGTACGAACCCTCTTTATCCCACGGCAAAGGGAATACATATCCCAGATGATCCTCCAGCGTGTGCGTCTCTTGAAAGGCCTTGATGAAATCAGACTCCAAATGCAGCGGGTACAGCAGCACTGTCGGAAACGCCAGCTCGGACGAAGGGTCATCTTCGTTTGGCACGAGAGCCACCTTGGCGTCCTCCATCTCAGGCGGCTGCTCCGTCGTCCGCATCCTGATCCCTCTCGCCGCGAGGGCCGCCTTAAGAAGCAATGCCCGACGCTGCTTCTTCGCTTCCCTCTCTGCGGCCTTGCGCTTCAGTTCGTCCAGCGTCTTGGCGCGCTTGATAATACCGTCTGCAACGCTCCTCAGCGCCTTGTTCTCCGGCTCAAGCGCCAGGCCTCTCGCGCACACGTCGTCCGCCTCCTCTATCCGATCCACCGCCAGCAGCGCCTTTCCGCTGCGATAGTACGCCTTCACGTTCCGCGGATTCAGCCGTATCGCCGCCGCGCAGTCCGTCCAGCAGCTGCGGTAGTTCTGCATCTCCAGATGGCACGCCGCGCGGTTCACGTACATGGCCTCCAGCATCTCCTTCTGCTTCTGGATCTCCTCCTCGGAATCCGGCACCCCCGTCTCGGGATCCTTGGTGATCTCCCCTCTGGCCCTTTTCCGCTCCTCGACGAAGAGAATTGCGATGCCCTTTCCGTAAAACTCCTCTGCGTCCCTGTATCCTTTTACTTTGAAGCACTCGTTCCCGCGCTCTTTGAAATCCGCCGCGTTCTCCAGTGGCGTGCCCTCGTACGCCAAAGCCTGCAGCGCAGCAATATCGTCATTGTCCTCCAGCTCCGTCATGAACAGCGGCGACTTATTCAAATCCTTGAGGATCTCTTCCGCAGTCATATTCCGCCCCATGGCCAGCTGGGGAGGAAGCGCCGGTCCCGCGGCATCGGACGGGCCTTGCGGCGCAAGGCTCATGGCCTGCTCAATCTGGTCTGCGAGCTGGTCGATACTCATCGTTTAGGGATGATGAGCGCACGAAACGAGGGGCCACTTTTAGATTGCTTATGAATAAATGAGCTTAGTCAAATAGAATAGAAAATGACTCTTTGCTTTTTTTTCTCTTCTCACTTTGCGTGGTTGCAATGCACGCAAGAAGAGTTTTATTGAGAGTGGCGCATGGAGAAAATGCTTGGATTGATGAGTGACAAAATTTTGTGTGAAATCTTTGGAGCCTTGATTTAGTAGCCCAAAATTTTGCCTTGGCCAGCAGGATGAACGACTCAACAAGTGTGCACAAAAGAGACCCAAAACATCCACAGTTTTTCATTAAAGTAATTTGATCTAATCAGCAGATTTTTTTTTTTTTTTTAAAAAAATAGCATCTCATTATTCACCCGCGGTCTTACGTCTTTTTGCCTGTTTAATTTTTTATAGCTGTCTCTGCACGAACGCACACTGGCAATATCTGGGCTACAAGGTCCAATCACATCAACGACCGAAATATCTTAGCAGTAATTACTTCTTACTAGCACTATCATTGCTACCTTCTCTAATCTCTAGAGCTATCTAGTCCCCTTCATTTTTTGAGGACAAGAGAAGAAATAAAAGTATGGTATAAAATATACACTTTTCCGTGACCCAAACGCCGACAAATGCAATCATCCGCTTACACACATACATACATATGCGCTTCCATGGATATCATCTGTAGTTCTTCCAACGCGCCGTAATTAAATCCACTCCCAACCAATACCAATATGAGACATCGGGTATGTAAACCATCTGTACCTCGTCGCATATATAAAAAAAACGCCGTTTTATTCGTGCGTAGAACCTGTTATCAAAATCAACTTATTCACCACTGCTACTTGCAGATGGCGTCTTTTCAATGGGACGGCTCCTACTAGGAGGATGCCGTTTCGAGATTTATTTTCTCGCTTTAAACATTCTTTTGCTCATGAAATCATTTTATGATTGTAGAATTCACTCCACATCCTCGACTGAAACTTCAGTGGGTGTAGCAGTGTGGTTTTGTTGCTCAGCATCCTCTTTGGATCGTTGACAGTCACGATCTCGGGGAACTGTGAAGCAATGGATAGCGCCGAGGACGGCAACTAGGGAACTGGCATACCATGGCATGGCGGTGCAGTCTATCTGGCTACCCAAGGTGTAGAGGTAGCCTGCGATTGGCGGCGCAATCATACGGCAAGCGGCGCCTGCGCTGGCGGCCAAACCGTTGACTTTGCCCAGGGCACTCGCAGAAGGAGTGGCTCCCTTGATTAGGATAAGGAGGAGTGGATAGAGTGTGATGGAGAGAGTGTTGCGTACAGCAAGGCACAGGTAGATGGCAGGGAAGAGCAGGGATTCGGGGACGAAAAGGAGCATTGGAACAATGGCGTAAATGATGGGGTGTAATACCGTGACAAGGAGAAAAAGTCGGTATACGCCAACTTTCTCGGCTGCCAAGGGGAAGATGACAGCCTGGACAAACAGAGCAATGGCTCCATTGATGGCCATGATCAGTCCCACATCGCGAAGGGAAAGGCCCAAGCCACCGGGTGAATAGAAGGGTGAAAGGGCACCAAGTTTGGAGAGAGTATTTACCGAAGCACGCTCGTCTTCAAAGAAGATTGGCATGAGGTGGTCGTAGGTCATTGAGTGATAGGTGAAGATACACAAGGAGAGAATGAAGCCGACGATGCGCTTATTCCAAATAGTCGCAGGCATTTTCTTTTCCATAGGCATCTCGGTCGAGCTGCGCTCTGGGCACTCCTCATTGCTGCTGCTGCCTCGAATAGTTCCGTAGGTCTCCGCACGCAAGTCCACCGCAGGTCGCTTTATGGCGTCCGAAGTCTCTAGCAGCGGGGTCTCTTCTGAGACATAGGTGTCTGCGGGGAGTAGGATTCGAGGTTGCATATCAGGGTGTGTTTCTTCGAGAAGGATGAATCCCATGATGATGCTAATGAACAAGAGGGCGGCGCAAAGCAGGTTGGGCAGCAGATAGGGGTATCGCTCGAACAAGGAGCCTTTGGGGAAAGCATTGGGCCAGGACTCGTGAGGATCAGCAAAAGTTCCGCCAATGCAAGGGCCCACGATGGTTCCAATGCTCCACACAAAGGGCATTACAGAGAAAGCGCGCGCTGACAACACATGTTAGCAAAATCTGTCTGCAAGCATCACAAAGAGACATTTAGAGGGAGGGTGCTTACGCTCATGCTCGGGTTTTGTGACGAGCTCACCGACCATGGTTTGAATAACGCCAATGTTGCCGTTGAGGAGACCCCCTATCGCGCGTCCAGCTAACGCGATCCAGATGTTGGATGCAAATCCTACCATGATCATGCTGAACATGGTACCCACGCAGCCGAGGATCAGGACTGGTTTGCGACCGATGCGGTCAGACAGACCGCCCCAATACATGCCCATCAGGGCCTCGGCGAGAGAGAAGGAGGAGATGAGGAGACCCGAGTAGAAGGAGGCATCTTGCTCGTTTCCGATCTTGAATCTCTTGACGAGTGCCCAGGCATATGGAAAGATGGAAGTGAGAGCGATTGGCTCAGCAAGGCGAACAATAGCTGTGAGAGATACCCGGTTAGTCTTGAGTTTAGGTCTTTCGTATTCAGAGCAGGTAGGCTTACCGAGAAGGAAGAGTTGGAGAGTGGGAAAGTCGTCTGGGTTGCGAAGACGGGCCTGCTTAGTTAGGGTCATGTCTTCTTTGCTTGGTATGAGCTTACGACAACAGACACAAGCACGAATATTACGAGTGCGTGTGTTGGTGTGCGTATAGAGAGAGGCTGAGTTCTCTCTAAAGAGGATTACGCGAGTCGTTGGAGGCGTGTTGAGTTGAGAGTTGAGAGAGTTGAAGCTTGTGTTGATTCGCTTAAAGGATCAATGTTTGTTGCTAAGCCCTGCGCACAGAGCGGCAAGAACAAAGCAACACGATCTGAAGCAAGAAAGGATAATGACTCGATGGAGAGAATGTGATGGCAAGAATTCTCACAAGACGAGAGCAGCCCGGCCTATTTCTAGCAGCGGCGTCTGTAAAGGAGGGAACGTACAGTATGACACAGTGCCGGATGGTGGGGCGTTGAATGCATCGATAAGAGAGACATGCATGTAAAACATGTAGCGCTCTGTGGCTTCATGTGGCATGTGGGGGAGACAGCAGGGGTCACATTACAGTATCGCAGCATTATGCAGCAAGCGAGGTGACACGAGCCACACGCTAGAGCTCTTAGCCTCTGGCAGCAGCCGCAAGCGTGTGACCCCGGGGGGTCTCGCTAGCGTTCTTAGTAGTAAGTAGTAGCACGATTTTTATGTCTCTCAATTCCATGTCCTGCATTGGTTTTGCAACAGCTGCCTTCAATGACAAAGCCCAATGCTGGTTGTAGAGCAGAAATACTCTAGCATTGCGTAGTGTCACAATGCATTGTTGCCATTTCGTCGCCACATCCGGGGGAGGCGGTAAGTGCTCTCTCTGTGTAATTTCATGTGCATAGCCGGTTGTTGCTCTCTCGATGCCGAATCCGCGAATCCGCACCGCCGCCACTGCTTGCGACGCCGATACGACCGAGGAAGAATAGAGAGAGAAGAAAAAAAAACCCACGCCAAGGTAACAAGCAGGGCAGACAGCCTTAGGGAAGAGCCGATCAACTAACTAACCCAGAGTCTAGTTCAGAATGCGACTCAGTGCAACCTGGCACCATGGCTGTTGGTCTCGTGTCGCTCTCGGATCCAGATATCACATGCGCTGCTATTGGCTATCGGAGGCTGGCAATTTTTTTAACCTCTTTTTCCGCTCCGAACTAGGAGTTTGATAGCGCTTGAGCCTGCGCCACTACACAGTACATGCATATATCGCATGCAATTGGGCTTGGCAATTGGCCAGTGAAATTTTTCCCTGTTTTAGTGAACCCCACCAAAGACGGTAAGTTCTAGACAACTTTTGCATAACAACTTTTGGTGCAACGCCGACGAGCCGACGTCTTCATCGACGATCTTGAGTTGGGTGTGTTTATTACTTCATACGGAGTAATGCTGTCAACGTCACTGCGTGCTCTCAGCTCCACCAAAACCCCCGGAAAAAAATCGCCGTTATGACCACGCGAACGTTGATGAATTCTGACATGGTGATGAGCATCATGGACAGAGATAAGTCAAGCAATTCGTATGCTTCCCCCGGTACGCGTATGAAGTAATACTATCGACTACTACTCCGTACTGCTAGTATTATCATCATTTGTTTCCTTCCTCATGCAGCTGGCGCCAAAAAGAGCTGGCCATGAGTCGTTTCGGATGCCGGCCGGTCAATTTCCCATGCAACGTAAGATTGACAGTCGAACCGAAGATGGGGATCAGTTGCATGCTCGTACTTGCATACGCACGTAACTTGCGAGGCTGCCGTCGCGAGGATGGCCCGAGTTGTCATTACTTAATGTCACAACTGCTTGGACCATGGTGCCAGTTTTGCACGGTCACGCTACACACTTTTGCTCCCACCAGCTCCAATCTGATCAGCTTATGCGACTGTCCAGCGCTAACGTCGGATCTGCAGCTGGTCGGCTGGTCCAGAAGACAAAGTAAAATTTTGCGGGAATGTCGACTCTGGCCAACCAAGTGACGGCTGTCACAATCCAAGCCCAGTGAGAGTCTGTCTCAAGCTTGCAGAACATCGAATCCGAGAGAAGCGAAGCGAAACGATGCGAACGCCCGCAAAAGGCAGACTCCGGCTGTAGACTTTGAGCATCCAGATCGGCGCGGCATGAGCCAACAAATCATCCGGAGGATTTGTTCCCCGCCTCGTGCCCCTCCTCAATCTCTTTTCTGCTCTCCCTTCTCTCTTCCCCCGGCTGCTCACCTTGGGGTCTGGATTGTGTCTCGAGTCACAGCTGGAGGAGCAAACTGGCGGTCTGGTTTTACCCCCGGGAATGACCAGCACACCTAAATGGGTGCTCCGTGTCTCTTGTGTTTAGATCCGTCTGGCAGCCTCATGACCGTTTCCCGCAAGGCACCCGTCTAAGGTGGTCTCAAAGCGGGTGTCGCGACCACAGGGAGGCAAACAGGCCGTTGAAAGCCCGACCCGGGACGCCTCCTCCGTCGACGCGGATCTGGGCGAGCGAACCACACCCACATGCTGGTGCAGTGCCGTGAACCTCGAGGGCCGCGCACCCCTCCCCTCGTTCTATCTCTTTGCAGGGCTCAGCGCCAAAGAGAATCGACGAGGGTGGAGCACCAGCCATGCTTTATGCATCTATCGAGCGAGCGCTAGATAGAGAAATGCGTTAGTTCCCGAGGGTTGGGTCACACTGGGTGGAGCCTCTCTTAACATCTGTAGATAGGCTGAACAAGAGAGAGAGAGAGCGGCAATATCCTTGAACCTAGTTGCTTAGTTGCTGTTGGACGAAGCGCATGGCGAAAATGTTGAGGCAAAAAATGTGTCGCTGACATGTCACTGCTATGTGCCTAATACCTAACACAAAAAGAGAGAGCATGAAGCTTTGGACTGCAAACTCTCACAGGTTTTGCGCCTCCCCCTCTGTTGAAGGTGGTGGTCTTGCTCACCGAGTGCCGCTTCGCCGGTCTCGGGGCGCGATCAACATCGGCTATTCCGACTGCATTGCGAGTTGTGAGCTTGCGCCTCTGTGTCGCATTCAACATCGCTTGGCTGCAGCAAAAAAAAAAAAATTTCTGTTGTAACAACATAAATCCACAGACTTCGTTTAATGCCTTTCTTTATCCAATTACAAGGCACTTCCTAGCTCTAATAACCGTTGTGAATGCATGTTGGCTCTATATGAAATGCTTGACCATGGATGAGCAACACAATTTTATGACCAACACATGAACAGACAATATTCAAGCAAAGTTGGAAGCGCAATGGAATTCTCAAGTTTCTAGGCAAGTTACTGGGTAAAGGTCATATGCTGTCATATTCACAATAAAGGTGTCTGTCTCATCGATATCTACTCATGCCTCTATGAACCATTCAACAATAGCTATGCCGCGATTTCCTCACATGTTGGGAAAGCCTCTAGTTTTGCACAACTCCCCTATCAAACATACTCTCACAACCGCTCACTTGCCCTTGCAGAGTTACCAACACCCATCTCCCCGAGCACAGCCTTAAACCTCTCCGCCTCTGCAATCATCTGCTCCATCGTCCGCAGGTTCCGCTCGGCATCCTCAATGCTCGGCATCCTCCCACCCGGCCGGGGCCTCTCTCGATCCCACAGCGCCCCTCCCACATTCGCCTCCTCGCTCGACAAGCGGATATAAATCTCATCGGGGGTCTCGCCCATGTCACCCTTTAAGCGGGGAATGACGTGAACATGGACGTGCGGAATCGTCTGTCCTGCGTCCGCGCCATCTTGCAGTGCAACAGTGAAACTGCCCGATGTGAGATCCGAGGGGTCCGGGAAGTAGAGCCGGGCGAGGAGCTTCTGGACGAGCTGCACGGTGGAGAAGAGATCTGCTGTTTCAGCAGGAGAGAGGTCCAGCAGGCGGCGATGCGGCTTGTGTGGGCAGATGAGGATGTGGCCTGGGAGGATGGGCTTGAGATTGACGAGGCCGTAGGAGTGGGGAGTCGTAAGGAAGACCTAGAAATGCGACTCGTGTGAGCTGGGTTTCTGCCTATGTATATCTCTGGTGAAACACGATGCATATCATGAAATTGAAGAAAGGAGGGAGGCTAGCATCGATTTTCCATCTCATACCTGCTGCGTGACCTCAAAAGGCCCAAACTTGATAGTCATCCCGTCCGTATTAGTCGAAGTCATGACGCCCCTCACAAATGACGGCTTCCCGAAGCTATTCAGACTAAGAGCTCTAGATGGAGAATCTGACCAACGCCGCGTAGTAAATCGGCACGCTCGGCACGGTAGCAATCTTGAAGCTGATGGGCCTATATGCGCAAGTAGCGATTCTTAAATCGCCTGGTTAACAAATTGTGTGTGGGGGAGGCGCAGTGCATTGGGCGTCGAAACTAACCTGAATAACGAGCTAGGCTTTGGGAAACGAGAGTCATGAATGAGGAGAATGCGGAAAATATATGGTTTTCCTATTTCGCTCCTCTTTTTTCATCTATTTGTCAGTGAACAGTGAGAGTGAGCGTGAGATTGTGAGATGTGAGATTTAAGAGGCGGGTTGGGGGTGGGGCAGAGTCGACGTGAGCGCCTCTCAGATTGCTTGGCTTCTGTGTGGAGTAGGTTCGGACTCACTAACTAGTATAATGCTGAGGATCATGACAGCTTCATCTACTAGACTAATAGTCCGCGAAGATAGCTTGAAAATAGCCGCAGCCTTATAAATGGCCTTCTCCCATCTTCTGAAATGATTGTCTGTGTCTCATCCACTCCGTACAGTTTATTGGTATCTTTCTATTTGGTATTCTAGCATTACATTTCATATCATAAGCATCTCCTCCAACAAAAAAAAAAAAGCCCACAGCTGCTTGCTGATACATCTAGTACTCAGCAAAAACCATCGACATGCCTAAATATTTCTACATCTTCCTTCTGATAGTTCTTGCCAATTGTCGAAAAAAATCCTCGCCTCAACCCACTACGCCGCAACCCGCTACGCCGCAACACGCTAAAGACCAAACGTTCTATAAAACTGCATCAGACTCATCCTCGTCTAAATGAAATCCGACTCTTCGCTGGCTGAAAGAAGTTGGGCAGCACTGGCACCAAATGAGCCATTGCTTTCATCCAGTGACTCTTCTTCTCCGAGGTCTTCCCAATAGACTGCATTGCGTTAGCACCTGAAGGATAGTTGGAGGGATAGTGTTTCTATGGAAATACATACCATGTGGTTTCAGAATAAAAGAGCATATTAAACCGACGGTGAAAAATCCGCCGAGAAGCACAAAGATAGCTTGCGGGAATGTCCCGACTTCCATCGCATATAAGCCGTTGAACATAACCGGCCCGACAACTCGTGAGATCGCCTGCAAAAAGCCGACAGCACCCAGGACCTGCCCGACACGTGCGTGGGGGACATGTTTAGTAACAACTGCCTGAACAGTTGCGCTCCCCAGACCTCCAAGAGCTGTGACCATTCCACTGGCAAAGAAGAGGTGCTGGTTCCGAGAAAGAGTATATCCAACGCATCCGAGTATGTCTGACAACAAGGCAAATCTCAGAACCCAGACATCCAGGTTATCCGCTCCTGTGTTCGCTTCAATGTGCGGTGCCCCGGACTCGCGCCGTCGGCGAGCTGCTGGTCTGGTTCGGAAGATGTAATTGACAATAGGAAAAATTACCATCAGCACTACGACGCGTACCATGGACAAGGAGGAGATGAAGCGGGACGTCTCAAAGTTGCCCCAGTTGAACATTAATTCGCTGTAGAGCATTAAAACGTTGCCTACGGCCATCATAGATCCCATGATGATGGTGTCGGCAGTGGCCAATGCGACGAGGTTGATTCGGAGTCTAGATGAGGTCCCAGGACCGGTTGGCCACAGAATCTTGAGAGTCTCAAAGGGATTGTGAGCCAGACGAGAATGAGGCCGCTCAGTCAACTCTTGCTCAGCCCTCGCCAACTTCTCGCGGGCCAGCAGCTGCCTTCGCTTAGACAGAGACTCTGGCAATACGAAGCGGACGAAGAGGATGAAGAATGCGTGACAGCCAAGTGCAACATAGAAGATTGATACGAGAGATCCGGTCCACTTGATGAAGTAGCCTGCCATGAGAGGGCCTAGAGCAAGGCCGGTAAAGAGACAAGCGTGGATATAGCCAATAGACACGGCTCTCTTGGATGGAGGAGTACAGTCGCTCGTGTACGACTGGCTGAGAATGCTACCAGCAGTAAAAGACCCCGTGGCTCCATCAAAGACGGCGCCAAGAATCAGCCATCGGTAGTTGAAAGTCTGTGGGTACTTGGCGCAGAGAATAGTGATGATTTCGCTAACGAGACCACCGCAAGAGGCGAGGGCCATCAGCTTTCGCCGGCCATACCGATCAGAGCGATGGCCCAGTCTCGGCGCGACAATGGCACTCAGTCCACCGATGACGAAGTTCAAGGTCAGCATGAAGGTGGCGACATTGCTCTGGACGTCCGGGATGTTGCATTGCGGGTTGTCGGATCCTAAGACAACGGGCTTATAGGTGAAATGGGGATTAACGAGTTGTTGATCAGCAAAATATTGCTTGCAAACAAGGTCTAAAATTCTGCATCACCAACAGGTCATCATTAGCGAAACTATAACTATCGGGAGTGTCTCTTGGCTGCTGCTTACAGGTTGAGCTTAGGGACAATTATCCCTCCAAAAGCGAGAGTAAAGACGGCATATGGTCCGAGGAGCCAGAATACCTGCAGCGCTTGTTAGACAGTGTGTCACCGTGTGTCGCGACCGTTTGCGCCGCCGCATCAGAAACATACAGACGGCCTACGCCACCAGGGCAAATGTTGAAAGTCGACATCGTTGTCCCAGCTACCCTTTCTTGCACCATATCCATCAGAACCGAGCAATTGGGATGTCTCGGTGATGTCGGAGCCACGATCATCGATTTCGCGAATCGTCGGACTTGGACTCCGTTCATTGCTTCTCCGCTTCGGCCCTGCCATATTGCATATGTGATGCGCCTAATGCGACGAAATGAAGGTTGCGAAATGTTGTTCAGACTGATGCGATTCAAGGTAACCTGGTCCGAGGAGAGAAAAACAATAATACGGAGATGCTGGACGCGTTCAGTTGCTGACCTGCCGCGAGGTCAAGTTGGGAAAGCTATAGAGTAGCTTTCGGAATTATGATAGCGACGCCAGCCTTGTCTCTGTCCCATTTCTCGACGGGGCGATCTGGTCTATGCGACAAGGGACGAATATATATATGTATGCATATATACAATGACGGGAAGGAGGTGAAGAAGCTTCAACGAGAGAGGAAGCGAGATGAATAGCCCTGTCAAGCTATTGCCCAGAGTACTAGTGAGAGCCTACATGCAGAATTCCAGCGAACGGGGGCATGGGCTTTGAGGAATGATAAGGTACCGCTGTCGTGTGGAGCCGAATTACCGCTCAAGGGAAGCCCAAGCAACCCCCAAGTCTAATCCTAAGCTGCCGTCAACCTGTTGGCTAATCGCGTGGACGCCCAGGAGTGGATTCGGAACTGAAATCCGGCCCCAGGGGGAAGGTCAACCAGCTTGGCGCCCACTAAAGTTCCCAACTTTGACCAGAGACAGGATTGGTCTGACACTATTATTTTCGACCCCGTACGGAGTTAAAGTGGTGACGACGTTATCTGCATCACCCTTGCGACGCAATGCGAGCTGCAAAGTGTGTCAGCCAGTCTCGTCCTGGGCCAAATGAGATTCCCGAGATGCCATCGACCACGTCGTCGACTGAGCTAGCAGACCAACGCATCCATTCATGCAGGCGTCGGCCAACCAGTCTATGACGCTTCCTAGGCCCCGTCACGAATATTGTGCCTGAACTTCCACTCTCTCTCTCTTGATAACGGCCACGCCAACGCAAGCTTTGCTTGATGGTGCCCGGCCGGACCGTCGCTTCCAGCCTATCTGGAGACGGTATCCCACGTAAAAGGGCGGGGCCTAGCGACACGCCTTTCGAAGTAGGTTTTTGTGGCCTTTAGCTAGGAGGGTATAGATGGGCTGCTCAGCAATCTCTCTGCTGTCCCTAAGAATGATGCTGCGCAGACGCAAGTTGCTTTGTAATTCGGTCTTTTTGCGAATGGCCGGAGTCCGAACTCCGCCTCCGCAGGCTAAAAGTGTATTGTCTGCTTAGCTTTGTGTGGGCCATTGTTTAAGCTGCAAGAAGTACGTGTTAGACTTTCTCAGCTGCATAGAGAACAAGCTGAGCAATCGAAGTCTCAGCTTAGATTGGGGCGGGTAAATAGATAGAGAGAAGAAATAACTTTGTTTCCTTATACCTTGCTCATTCAACGGCTATAGTTTGCCGATGGTGAAGGTTGGGTTTCAAAGCCCACAATCAACGAACTCCATAATTTCAAATGATAGGAAACGAGAGGCCCTACGTGGCACGTCATGCAAGGATTCGTAGATGGAGAAGAAAAAATTCAATGGCAGGATCCTAGCAAAAGATCCAAATGGGCTGGTTAGACATCCATTGATGCCTCATGCGTACCTGGCAGTTTGCATGGTCGGGGAACCCTAACAATGCACTCTCTTTAAGCTGAGACCTGCAGCCACCGCCCAATCCGTCACAAGGTGAGGCTATCGGTGACTGCCGCCACTCGGTCGGTCAATCACCAATCAGGTCGCATAAAATGATGACTCAGCAAATCCTAGATCCAACGCGGTACTGCTACGGCTACAAGGCTTGGGATATTTTCTAGAGCAAAGCGGCTGGAGAACACGCATCACCATCGCCAATTTCCATCGCCGCCGCCACAATGCCGGTCGTCAAGGGAGGTGTCTGGACCAACATTGAGGATGAGATCCTCAAGGCATCCGTCTCCAAGTATGGCCTCAATCAATGGGCACGCGTGTCCTCGCTGCTGGCGCGCAAGACGCCAAAGCAGTGCAAGGCTCGATGGAACGAATGGCTGGACCCGAGCATCAAGAAGATCGAATGGAGCAAGGAGGAGGATGAGAAGCTGCTGCATCTCGCCAAGATTATGCCCACTCAATGGCGCACCATCGCTCCCATAGTCGGCCGGACTGCGAACCAATGTCTCGAGCGATACCAGAAGCTGCTCGACGAGGCTGAGGCCCGTGAATCGTCTGGTCTTGGCCTGACTGGTCCGGAAGGCGGCGAGACGCAAGCACCAAGTGCTGATGATGTCAGGAGACTACGACCGGGCGAGCTCGATCCGGATCCAGAGACGAAGCCTGCTCGACCGGATACCATTGACCTCGACGAAGATGAAAAGGAGATGCTTAGCGAAGCTCGTGCTCGTTTGGCCAATACACAGGGTAAAAAGGCGAAGAGAAAGGCTCGAGAACGTCAGCAGGAAGAGTCTCGTCGCCTGGCGACTCTACAGAAGCGGCGAGAGCTCAAGACCGCTGGCATCAATATCAAGGTGACTACGCGGAAGCAGGGCGAGATGGACTACAACGCAGATATCCCGTTCGAAAGGAAGGCTGCCCCTGGATTTTACGACACCGCAGAGGAGCAAGTACGGAACGAGATGCAGCGGGCAGCATTTGACCCGCGAAAGCAGCAACTCGCCAACAAGCGGAAAGGTGATGGTGACGAGGACAACGAGCGCAAGAGGAGGAAGAATGATAAAGATGGCATTTCAGAATCACAAAAGGCCGCTATCAAAGCTGGACAGATGCAAAAGATTCGAGAAGCTGAGCAGAGCAGCAAGCGTCGTCCTCTGAACTTGCCAGCGCCGCAAGTGAGCGAAGGCGAGCTGGAGGAGATTGTTAAAATGGGCAAGATGGGCGAGGCCGCCAACTCGTTGGCCAGAGAAAGCGACAATGATGCAACCCGAGGATTCGTGAATACGTATTCAACGCTTAACACAAATGCGCCGATCCGAACGCCTAGAGCGCCTGCGCAGGAAGATCACATCGCTAACGAGATTCGAAACATCCGGGCACTGAATGAGACCCAATCTGCGTTACTCGGCGGCGAGAATACCCCTCTTCACCAGGGAGCCGGTTCTACAGGGTTTGAGGGCATCACTCCTCGGAAGCAGGTTATGGCAACGCCGAATCCTCTAGCAACGCCTCTAAGAAATGGCGGCATCAACGGTGCTGTCCCTGGACAAACTCCTATGCGGACCCCACGCGACACCTTTGCCCTCAATCGAGAGGACGGAATGCCAATGACGGGAGCAACACCCCGAGACATAAGAAACCGGCAGATGGCCATGCAGAACCAGCTACGGGCAGGGCTTGCTGCGCTGCCTAAGCCGAAAGACACGGAGTGGGAATTTGAGATCCCAGAAGACCAAAAGGAGACAACGGCAACTGACGAAGCATTGGAGGAGGATGCCGCCGAGCGGGACCGACGAGAGCGTGAGAGGCGAGAAGCCGAGGAGGAGCTTGAACGACGACGACGGACTCAAGTGATGCAGCGAGGGCTTCCACGACCCGTAGTTGTCGACTTGACGGGGTTGCTGAAGAGAGCAAAGGAGATTGCCGATCCGGCCGCAGCTCTAATTGCCGTGGAGACTGCCACTCTGATGGCCCATGATGCTGCAAAATTCCCCTTGAACGGCTCACAAGTCAAGGGCACGCTGCCACATCTTCCCCAAATAGACGATGGTTCCCTTACTGATGCCCGCCTCCGCATTCTCTCTGAAACTAAGCCACTACCGAGTTTTGAAGACATTCAAGCGGTGTTTGAAAGCCGAGCCAGAGGAGATTCTTTGCTTCTGGGATTGGGATGCTATAACGACGACGATGAGGAGCAAGATGCCGCTATGCGGGCTGCTTTTGACGTAAGTTTGGATCCTATTTGACCGTAGTTTGTAAATGACACCCCTATTTCTAACCATCTAAACAGACTGTCCAGGATACCATTATGACTTCAGCGGAAGAGGATGCAAAGGTCGAGAAGAAGCTCACCCTACACCTGGGCGGATACCAGAAGCGGCAGAAGATGCTCAAAGACAAGGTGTCGGACGCAGCAGACGCTTTAGACAAGGCCAAGGTAGCTCTCAGCGGATTCAAGACGTTGGCCATTTCTGAGGATGTAGCAATCAACCGACGACTGGAATCTCTGAGAGACGAAGTCAATTTCATTAGCCGAAGAGAGAGAGAAGCACAGGAGGAGTATCAAAAAGCCAAAGAAGAGCTGGAAGCTCTGCGAGCGGAGGGCGTCAATGGATACCATTAATTAGGAAAACGACTGTCTTTTCCTTTTTTTTTTCTTGTTCTTTTTAATACTACGGGGTAATTGAAATGGATAGGCATCAAGGGAGGTTTATGTACAAAGGAGATCATCAAGTAAAATGTGTGTTTTTTTGTCATGAGTTTCTAACGTTACGAAGCAGAGTACCTAAGGCTCGCTCTCTGGTCTTTGTCATCTTTGCAAGCTATATATCTATCTGTCATATCATTTCTCATTTCTGATTTGCGACCAATCATTTCATGACTTGCGTCTTACCGGGCCTAAGCGCGGTAGCTTAATGGGTAGAAGAAGGAGCACTGAAATAGCCGCCAGCACGGTGCAGACAATAAAGGTCAGCCTCAGCGACGCCTCATAGCTCTGCACTACTTGCTCCCTGTATGGTTCTTCTAATCGGGCAACAGCCTCGATGGACTCTCTGGCGCGTTTGATAATTTCAGCCTTGTCTTCGCCTTGGACGAAAGCATCAAGGTAGTACACCAGCGCGTTCTGGACGACGAGGCTGCTTGTGGCAACGCCAAGCACCAAGCCCAAGCATCGCCAGAGAATAAGAGTGCTCGTAACGACTGCCTGCTCAGACTGGGCGGAAGATCCAAGGACAGCCATAAAGGTCCCCGGGAACTGGAATCCTTGCCCAATAGATTGAGGAATAAGGACAAGGAGGTAGACTACGCCGGGCATGCCACGCCGCAGAAAGCAGAGCGTGATGCAGCCGGCGAGGTACCACAGCGCGCCGGAGAGGACGGGCCATTTGAGGCGTCTGGTCCAGGTGATGGCAAACCCGGTCAGGGCGCCGAAGATGGAGGAGACGATGGAGGGGAGGACAAGGCGGAGGCCGGAGGAGGTGGCACTGGAGAGGAGGACGGCTTGGAAGTACAGGGGGCTGGATGCGTGTCAGACGAGAATAGGGGATACGAAAGGGGGAAGATGGGGCCACTTACATGTTGAAGAGGATGGAGTTGGTGAGCACGGCGGCGATGAAGTTGGAGAAGATGAGGTTTGCTCGGGGGGCCTCTCGGATTAGACGAAGCGGCATGATGGGCATGGGGACGCGGGACTCAACCCACAGAAAGGTTGGGAAGGAGACTGCTGCAATGGATAGGGAGGCGATGACGAATGGGTGAGTCCCTGTGAGGGTGTCAGAAGAAGAGACGGGCATTGGAGCTGATATGAGGATCACTTACATGGATAGATGTTGCCTCCGAAGCTCTGAGGTGAGAGGATGTATCAGTATTATTTTCCCATGTGATTTGCACTATCCGCTGGGAACAGCAATACGAGAAGAAGATGACTTACCAGTCCCAAGATCATAGACGTCGTCGTCGTTGTCAGCAACACAGACCCTTTGAAATCAAACTCGCGGAGCGCATCGAAAACCCCCTTCCTCGGCCCTTTGAGTCCAATGTCGTCTGGAATCACTACCATGGCAACCGCAACGCATAGCAGCAGCGGAGGAATCTGGACACCGAATTCCCATCGCCAACCGAGTGCCTCAGCCATGGCACCGCCAAGGGCAGCTCCCAGAGCAGCGCCGACGCCAAATGTTACATTGACATAGGACTGGTAGTTCCCGCGACGTCTGGAAGCAGTCAGCTATCAATTATCTACAACGGAAGCACAAGTGAGACTAAACAGATATTTAAAAAAAAGCCTTACTCAATCGGCACCAAGTCACTCGTGAGGATACTCCCCAGCGTCATCGACCCTCCAGCCCCCAAACCGCAAACCGCCCTCGCGGCCACAAAGCTCTCGATGCTACCAGCAAGGGCGCACCATGCCGTCGCAACCACAAATATTACCAAGCAGACCAAAAATAGGGGCTTTCTCCCCACTGCGTCGGACAGCCTCCCCAGCAGCGGCTGAAACGCCGTCGACGTGAGCAAGAAGGCCGTCGATAGCCAGGAGGCCGAGTTGGCGGCCTTGAAGTGCGACGTGATGACCGGATGGGACGAAGCCATGATTGTGCCGTCGAAACTAGCCATGAACTGCGCGGCGAGGATCTGTGCAAAGATGAGCCAGAAGCGGCTGGGGTTTGTTTCGCCGAGGAAGACGACCTGCTCGGCGGCTGTGGCCGTGGACGATGTGCTGCTGCGGCTGATGAGGGGAGACTGCTCAGTGGGTTCTAGATGCTCTTCCTGAGTAACAACGACATTGGTTTTTGCATCATCTTCATCATCCTCGTCGTCGATATATCTTCGCAGCTGTTCAACATCATCGACTACACGACTTATCGCCATATCAGCCTCCGGGTCCGGGTCCGGCCCGGCGGCTCGCGGCCCCGCCCCTTGCTGTGGCGCCCGGGGAGACATTCCCAGGTTCGCTTATTTGCTTATGTGCGTAAGAATGGCTCGGGCCCCCCTTGCGCTCAATCCTGGTATCTCTTTTTCGGTTGGGGAAGCAGTGTTCCCTTTCCCCTCCCCGAGTTTCTTCAAGGCCGCCGCTCAAAAAAAAAAAGAAAAAAAAAGTTGCCACGGTAGTGTGAGAGCAAATAAAGGTTAATACGATTGAGAAACCTGTTGGCACCTCCCGTTAAAGTATGAAATGAAGTAAGGGGGCAGCAGGGCGAATGAGAGAGGGCTGAGTAAGAGCGGTTTCGGGTCCTTTTGCCTCTCGTCTCGGGTGCGTGTAAGTGTGCCGCGGATCTTGTACCCGATGGACGCATGCGGGTGATGCCGCTGCAGGTAAAGATTGAAAAAAAAAAAAAAGAAGCACCCCCCGGCTGGAACTCTTTTCCAGAAGGGAATTAAGCGATGCTTTGCTTGAGAAGTAAAAGAAGAAGAAGAAGAAAGGGGATCCAGCTGCAGTCGGGCCTTTATAGGCTCATGTAATGAAGAGCAAGCCCTCTCCTTCGGTGTGAAACAACAACACGACACAAGCATCGACGCTCTAGCTAAACACGATCAGATGCAACCATACCACGACTAATGTCCCAGCAGGGGAAGCACAAAAAATATGGAGTACAAATGAGATGAAAATGGAACGTTTGTCACGCCCGCATTGGCCAGAATACAAATTCTGTACCTATGAGGATCGATAAAGCAAGGGCTAGGACTACGGGGGACGCAGGTTGCTAGTCTCGGCTCCGGTACCCCTTGCAGGAGCCCAGGCTCCATGAACCCATCCTTTCTTCTCATTTTTATGGGCGTTTATGGAATTTATTGGCGCGATTGCCGGGTGAGAGTTCCGGGAAATGAAATTGTTACTGTTTGCGGTAATGGCAAGTGGATGTAGAGATGAGAGGGTGGAGAAATGAAGAGACGGTGATGTGCCGTGCGTCACGGATGGCGTGAGTTGTGTGTCCATGCCAAGATATTTTGTTTCTGTTACTGAAGAAACCAGGTGGAAGCCCAGTTAGATTCGCTGCACAATACTATCGTCTACGGAAAAGTTTGCTCCGTAGTTGGCCCAAGTACAAGGCAAATGGCGTGTATATAAAAGATATATATACATACAGGTATATAAACCGCCCTCCTAATATCCCTCATACCCTCCTCTCTCTCTCAGCCGTCTAACCCTGGATTCGCTCCACACGCTGTTCTATCTCATCATGACAAGTCATAACTCTAGGCGATTGGTAATCTAAGTCATTCATCTACGCTGTGCTTGCAAGAAGGAGAAGAGGCAAACAAAGAAGAAACAAAAAAAAAAAAAAAAAGGGCACAAAGCACTCGCTCATGATTTCCTCGCTCACACCTCCGAATTCTTACTCGACGAAGCTTCGGCAACCACCAGAATGCCCGCTCCTGTGACACCGCCGTCGTGACAAGGGCTCAGCACCACCCGCAAGCGTCCGCCTTCCCCGAACCTGCGGGCCACCAATTGGTCAAGGAAATGTTGGCAGTCGACTAGATAATCCTGAAAGTGCACTATGCAGCCACCAGTGTAACCCACGCCGAGCTCGCGAATAGGAGAACCCGGGTCTGCAATTCCCGCGCCGCCTTCGGGTAGCTCATCCGCCAGTGTAAGCAGGGCGACGATGGCGGCGGCGATAATGCCAGAAGCTCGGACTTCGATGGCCTTTGCAATGTGATACAGCGCCGTAGCCAATTCTTCCGTCCACACAAATGAAGACTCGGCATCTTCAGGGATCTGTTGTCTGAGTTTCTGCAGTAGGGTAGACGGCGGCTGTAACGGCTTGAAATGGCTTAGAAACGTCGTGGAAAGACTCTCCTTCTCCAGCAGCTTCCGAGGCAGCGTCCCGACAGCCACCTTCAACACATTAACCAAGTAATCAACCAAGATGATTCGAGCAAGCTCGCCCAGGTACCTCCCCGCCGTCATGTACTCTAGTGGTTGAAATCCGGGCCTCTCATTCTGCGAAGACAAGACGTCATCCCATTTGGTAACTAGATTTGCCTCCATCATCGGCCGCAGCGTGCCGTTGATGCTCCACTCGGTGTTGACTGCAATCTTGGCGTCTGCCACACGCTCGCCAGGAAGGACGCTCACCGTCTGAGGGCGCTTACTAGGATGCAAAAGGTCCAGCTTCAGGGGCACCGTAGCGTTGGATCCCGTTCCCAGAATCAGGGCCATGGCCGCTCGTCGATGCTCCGTGCCACCGTAGCTGAAGATGCACGACACCAGCGTAGAGACCGCGTCGTTGGCAATAGCGGTTACTTTGATAGGGGGCAGGCCAGCCCGCCGCGACTCTGCATAGCCTTGCTCGATGTGAGCACCCAGATCGATGCCGGACGGCAGAGCAAATCCTTTGCCCATGTCCATCAGTAACGCGTGCGAGACAGATCGCTGCTCCATGGGGAAACTAAAGGTGACGCCCAAGGGTAAGGGTTCATCTTTGGGTACGCTAAAGATTCTACACCCCTCCTCCACAACGTCGGCGATGCATCTTCCAATCCAAGAGAAGAGGCTGTCTGCGTTGTCATTTTTCAGATGGTTGTCAATGGGCCACGATCTCTCCAATGGCCGCTGGACACGTGATGAAGGTTCTTGGTCGTCTCCATGTAATTCGACGAAGCCGACTCTAAGATTAGTTCCTCCTCTGAATAAGATCAGATTAGTATATATAATTCAAACAAGCTTCATTTTAAAAACAGCCCCTCAGTAGCAGTTTAGAAATCTAGGTTGCCTTACATGTCTATCGCAAGATGCCTATTAACCACGTAACTCATTAGCTCTATGCTCAAGCTCACAATCATCAAGACCACTGCAGCTTTCACACTCCAGTTCATTGCCCCTTTGGGACACAGTATCACTTACTGTCCACCCCCTTGCTGTGCAATAGGCCGCAATATGGACTCGGATATCGGTGTGGGTAAAAACTGGTCCTTTGAGTTGGCAGCCAGATCTAAGAAATTGGCGAGAAACGCCCGCGACAGCTCATGTGTCCTATCGACATTGATGCTCAGCGGCTCCAAGAACCGGTGGATATCCGTTGAGGAGGCCATGGATTCAATCTTGTGAGGGCCCCCAATGAAACTTGGAAAAGACGCTATGAAAGGAATCTCATGATATATAGCGGGGAGCGAGAGCGAGAGAGAGAAAAAAAAAAGCCACCAGTTATAAAGAACCAAACGCCAGATAAGCCCCGTAACAGCAACCGAAGGCGGCGAGTTCCGGCCGACGATCTGACCGTAGGAGTCCAGCCAACGACAGGATGACAACAGCTGTTCACCTCCCTTTATAGGATGGCAGATAAACGAGCAGCAGTGAATAAGTGTATGGAGTAAATGAGGCAGTGATGAAGCGTCCGCTTGGGAAGAGTAGGTAGCATTTTTAGTGGATTTTGCTTATTGGGGCTCGCTTTTTTTCTTTAGGGCGGATGGGGCGCTCTAGCGGCCAAAATGTCTTCGGGACGGGCTTTCTGGAAGGGGGTTCAGGCCACCGGTTCGCTGCTAATCTCGTCAAAACCCGCAAAAAGCACCAAGTACCTGCTCTAAAGAGAGAGATGCTGAGGTTACTAAACGAGGTTCTGTTTGGATTCAAGCCAAGGGACTTTGAAGCGGCAATACCAGCAACTCTCGCATAGTCTTGCCTGTTAGTGTGTAGAGACTCAAGCCCCAAGGAACCTTGGATCTACAAGCATCTACTGCTAACTTTAGCACCTAGCGGGCAACAGAATACCGCTTATCTCATTCGGTTTATTAATACGTCGCAGTCATACATACACTATTACCTAGTAGTTTAGTTAGAGTAGCATATAGTAGTAATAGCACAACTGTTACCTCATGTTCTAAACTACCAAGGTACCTGGTCAATCTGGGTACATACATCTCCATCTCCTTGTCGCTGCGACCTCAAGTCACGGGTCGAAGAATCCCGGGCCGCAGTGCCCCGGTATCTGGGTACCTGGGTACTTGGGTACTTTGGTACCTGAACACACGACCAACCCCAAAAAATGTCCCCTACGGAGTCGCTTCTTGTGGACTAGCGCAGACCAGTCACCACGCAACCGCTCCTCACCATGACGCTATGCTATCTATCCAATCTCGTTGCAGCAACTTTCGCGTGAAGCTCATACTAGCTTCCAGCTCTTGGAACAAAGGACATTGTTATCTTCTATTTTTTTTTAAACCTTTTTGGATTCTACTTTTTTATTTTAGTAGGATAATCTAGAACCTTGGGATATTCACATTCCTAGTTATTCGCTGCATTCCTGCGACACCGCTCGCAACGACCATCTCCTGGCAACATCCCATCACCGCCATCCCTCGTCTCGCCTCATTATGGATGAGAAGCATCAACCGCCGGTCATGAGCCCTCCACGGCGCAGCCGGTGCCTTTCGACGACTGTCGCCCATGTCCGCCGACTTCTTCTCGTCGTCGTCTCCTTCTTCGTGGGCTACCATCTCTGGAGCAACTCAGTCGCCGTGCCCTTCTTGCCGCAGCAGGCTTCCGACATTCTGCTATCGACCCACGATGACAGCGCGCCAAATGCCCTCGTCCCGCTGGAAGCGCACATCATCAGCAAATGCCCCGATACTAGAGTATGGAAATAATTTGCTAAGAAACAAGCGTCTATTTTGTTGACTAATCGTCTCTCTCTCCGCAGGATGCCCTTCGCACCTTGATCCTGCCTGTCATGCAGCAAGTCCATGACAAGGTCGACTTTAGGCTCACATATATTGGCAAGTACGTTATATCAACTCTCTCGTATCCATATAAGCCGCCATATCCGGCATCCATGCTAACAGCCGGATCCAGGCCCACTGCCAATGGTGGCGTCGAGTGCAAGCACGGCCCCTCTGAGTGCATCGGCAACATCATCGAACTCTGCGCCCGCGAGCTTTATCCCGACCCAAAGATCAACCTCGGCTTCATCATGTGCCTAACCAAAGACTATACCCACATCCCCGACCGTACTCTCATCGAAGATTGCGCCCTCGAGCATGCCATCGACTTCAACAAGCTCAACGAATGTGCCGCCCGTGATGACACCGCCCACGGTCTTGAGCTGCTGCGAAACAGCGTCCAGCGGTCTGCTGATGTATGTCATAAATCTTGAACAAAAAAGAAAAAAAAGAATGAGTCTGGACAATAATCTAACGGGTTTTCTAGGCAAACGTGACGGTCAGCTGCACCATCCGCCTCAACAACGAAATCTATTGCATCCGCGACGACGGTAAATGGAAGGACTGCCCCCACGGCCCCGGTGTCAACGACCTCGTTCTCGCTATCCAGAAGCTGTACCAGGGCTCGTCTTAAGCGGCTCGTATATATCCGTCCATAACTCGCTCGCCTCGCCCAACGTGTAGCTCATCGAGAGCCCATCCATGCCCGCCTCCTCGTCTCCCCCCATGACTTTCAACGTCTCTATGATACTGTCTAGGCCGACAGCCTTGCCCGTGGCTTGCGTGGCCCCGGCCTCTAGCGCAACATGAACAATGTGTATATGGAGATGGTAATAGGTCGGTTGGTAGTGAACATATAGCTTCAGCTGGTTCTCCTCAATGCTCGGGTACGTCTTGATCGTGGCGGCGATGACCTTGGCCTTCATGTGCTCCAGCCAAGGAATGTGCTTCTTCTTCAGGTCCCGCAGCGACCAAATGTCCCGCCGCTCCACCAGCGCCAGCAGGTGCAGCCCCTCGAGCGTCTTGCGGTCCCAGTTGAGGTCCGGCAAGAGGAGGAAGCCTTCGTCGCCGGCCTCGCCGAGCTTGGTCCTGTATATAACGTCCTCCACTTCAGTCCTGCCTTCGATGATGTTGAATACCCAATTTAGCCTGCCTTGCTCCCTCTTAAGCTGCATGAACGGTCGGACGTGATTCTTGTAAATGTCGGGCGTCTCCGTGACGAACCGCACGCCCTGCTTGCTGTACTTTTTGACATGCGCCTCCGTGCAAGGATATATCAAGTTGATTTTCAAATCGGCAAAGAAGTCGACGCCGTTTTCGTGTCCATTATCGCCATCAGGCTTGACCTCGGCCTCCACAGGCCCCGTCCTCGCCATGCTCCACGCGTAAATGTCGTTTGCGCCCAAGT
The DNA here is from genome assembly GCA_003012085.1 of Trichoderma brevicompactum. Taxonomy (NCBI): domain Eukaryota; kingdom Fungi; phylum Ascomycota; class Sordariomycetes; order Hypocreales; family Hypocreaceae; genus Trichoderma; species Trichoderma brevicompactum. The sequence goes on along the minus strand of PXNZ01000319.1, from coordinate 52,987 downwards.
TTCGCAGCCGCGCAAGCGACGAAGGTAATCCGGCGAGATACACCTCGGACGTGGGGAACGTCGCCCGCTCGACGACCATGACGGCGGGCTCATTGTCGATTGTGCCGTAGAGGGAGACGCGGCGGCCGGCCTGGTCTGCAATGGAAGCAATTCGTTAGTGCTTTGAGCCCTCATTTGCTGCTGTGTATTATTTTTGATCAGGCGCAATAAGTGAACCAAGGAAACATACCCTGGTTGAGCACCTTGTCCAGCTTAAACTTGGGCACCGCTGCTTCAGCCCTAGCTTTAAGATCCGCCATTGCGCGTTAGTGGTGCGAATGCTCGCGGGTATCAGCAAGATGTATGTAATTCGCAAAGTGTATTGAATGGTTAAAGGAGAAGCAGCAGCAGCGCTCTTCGAATCTACATCAGCCGTCGGTGAAGCTCGTTGGATGTTTGATAGTTTTAGCAGTAGTTGGGAGCGGCACAGGGCGAGATGCTAAAGTGCTTGCCCCTCCTCAGCTTTCCACCGCCCCCCACGGCAAAAGCCACACCGATAAGATTACCGGGAACTAACAAACTGACTCGGGTAGCTGTCAAAAGAATGTTTCTTCATGGTAGGTTGATATTAACGTCATCTGCCCAAGACTCCAGATCCTGCGTATACCGTACATTACAAACTCGTAGAACCAACAAACCACCCAATTAACCAAGATAAATTCAGAATCCCAAACATTGCCTCATAAAAAAAACCCCCAAATTTGCCTATCAAAACCGTACATCACTCACATCTTTCACACAGGAAAATGTCCAAGTCACCAAAAAAAAAAGGAGGCCTTTTTTGCTATCGAAACTAGGTAGGCAAATAAATCAGAGACGATGCTCCTTGTATGTCACTGCCTTGTAATACGCAACACCTCATACTCCTTGAGAGGCAAAATGCTGTTCAAACTCTTTTTTTAGTTCACCATTCTACTCCCTCTTAGAGAAAATGTAGCCCAACGCAAGAATGATTTCCGCTTGCGCGCCATCCTAAAATACGGCCAAAAAGATTAAGCTAGCTGATTGCTCTTTCAGCTCTGACTTGCTCTCCAACTCACGCCAACTTCATCGCTCTTCGTATGGGGTATTTAATAAAAATAAAACGTCTGCAAATGTATCAAAACGCGGCGCAGAGTCCGCCCGCCCATCGGTTGGGGTATTATGAAATCGCATCTCATGTACTTCATCAAGAGGAATGTTTGCATCAGGAACGGCAACCGAGTGATGCAACATTGATCGAAGGGGATATAAACCCTGTCATCCAGAAATAAGGGAGGATGGATGAGAGAGAGAGAGAGAGAGAGAGAGAGAGAGGTAGGGGGACATATGATCATATCATCATATTGTAGTTGAGGATATCAAACAGCTAGGTGTCCACTCGCTCCTGTATCTGTCGAGCCGTCGCCCTCAATTGTCTTCCTCCAATGTTCTGGGAGGCAGACGCATACCAGGGGGAATGCTTTGAGGTCGCCGTGGCCCTGTGGCGAACTATCTCTAGGAGCGGCGGACGTGCTCGATACGCCGCTATCTCTCTGTGCCTGTCTCCGCGCCTCCCATTCCTCCGCTCGCTGATCAACCATTAGACCCGTCGCCCAGCCATCGTCCCAGATGCCCACGACCTTGAGCATGTCTCCGCGCTCCAGGGCGAACTCATCGGGAGCTCTTGGCTGGTAGGCCCACAAAACAGCAACCTTGTCGTTGGGGTGGATGTCATCTTGTGAGTAGTAGTCTTTGAAGAAAGGCAGCTGCTCAGACTGCTGACTTGCCAGGCCACCCGGAGACGAGAACCCAACGGGGCTACCGACATCACTGCCGAGCATGGAATTGCTGGACAGAGAGCCTTGTCTCCTCGAAGTCGCGGGCGGGGCTCGAAGGGCTGCATACGGGGTCTCGGGCTCGGGAGTGTCGCCAAACTCGGATGAGGACATTCGGTCTGAAACTTTGGGTGCGTAAGGAACTGCGCGAGCAGAGGGTGAACTACCGTGGCGGGAAGGCGAGTCGCCCGAGTGTCCTTCCAAGGCAGACATGCGTGCGATGCGACCGCCGGGAAGAATTTCGTATCCTCGGGGAGGTGCTGCGCTGCCCTGGCTCATGGGCGGTCCTCTGCGGCCCGGGGAAGGCTGGTTGAAGATGCTACCTTGCGCGCTGCTGGGTCTGCGCCTCATCATCCTAATGCAGAAGAACAATAGGGCGGCAAGGATGGCAACTCCTGCAAGAGAGCCAACCACGATACCGGCAATAGCACCACCGCTGAGGTGGCTACCGCCAGCAACTGCGGCCGCAGAATTTGTCGGTGTAGAAGTAGCCGTGGGCGCTGTGAATGTCAGAGTGGCGGTAATATCAGGGAGCTTAACCCCCTGGCATCGCTTTTCCGCACCGGCGCTGTAGCAACAGGTATCTGTGGAGTTGATGCCTCCGGCACCGCAGTATGAGCAGAGACCAATGGTGCTGTTACCAAACCCACAGTTATCAGGCTCATTATCCACGCCGACCACGCAGCCTTCGGAAAGGGATTGTTCAGGGAGAGCGCAGACTGTGAAGTCTGCTCGGATCAACTTGTTGAGGTCACTGCTCGGATTTTTGCAGAGGGCTGTGTCGGCCGTGATGTAAGCCTCGCTTTGAGCGTACTCGGCGCAAGTTTCGGCACAAAGAGGCCGCGAGTTTTCCTGAGATACGCCGCAGCCGGCCGCAGACATTTGGACAATGGAGCTGCAAATGACCGTGGTCGTGTATCGTGCGTACATGTCGCTGGGGTTTGTGAAATTGATGCCTTGGCAGCCAAATGTTGACTGGAATCTATAGAAATGGGGAATGAGTAAGTTGTACAAAGGCGTTGTAACAGGTGGAGCTGCCTACTTGTCTTGAAGATACGTGGTTTTGACAAAGCCAGACAATTGATTGTCAAATTGCTCCAGATTAGAGACATACTTTAGGAATGAGCTGCAACGTAGGCATTAGTCACTCGGTCGCCTTGAACATGAGGAAGGGGGGGAAGCAACTCACAATGTGTCGATTAACGTCTGGTTCGTGGATATCGAAGCCTCTTGGAAGGCCGGACATGTTAATGATCCCTTTAAAGAAATGCAACTTGAATCTTGAGCGGTAGCGGTGCCAGCAAGTACTGATAGCGCGGCTATTGATGCATTCCTGAGCGTCCATTGTGTGTGTCTCGGCAGCGAACCTCCATTACGCCCACGAGCCCTTGTCGGGCTTGTCTCGCGGGCCATTTTTGGCGAATGAGAATTGGCGGTGACCCAGGAAAACGTCCAATAACACCAAAATTCTAAGCGCGCGGAAAGCAGAGATTATGCCTCGAGGATGCGTAGCAAAGACCAAAATTACTGCAAAATGGTTGAAACACGGCCGGGTCGAGGGAGCGGCAGCGCGGATGCGATATTGTGGCGAAGTGACTCGTGAGGTGGATCAGATGCTATAAACGCTTGCGAGAAGAAGAAAAAGCGAATCGTTGTAACCAAAAAATCCAAAAGGGCACGCTTCCTAAAGTCTAAGCAGCGCGATTGAACGAATGTCGGTGGAAAGGTGAAAAAAAAGTCGAGCAAGATTAGATTAACGCGAATTCGGGAGAAGTCGTGGTGAGAGAAGAGCAACAACCAGGATGCAAGAAGCGAAAGAAAAGAAGGCTCATGAACCAAACCAGGATCCGAAAGAGGAAGCTGCAACTCAAGGCTGGAATTATGAATAGCAGAAAAAACAATGAAGAGAAAAACAAAGAAAGTCAGGCCCAATGGTGAACTTTGAACGCCCAGGAAGGGGTGACAGAAGGCCGGTGTGGTTTTTGGAGCACCGATTTTGGCGGGATCCGCTGCTGGTCCGAGTCACTCCGTGGTGCTCCCCAGAAAAAACGAGCTCCGACCGCCTCGAGCCTGGCGAAGTTGGTTGAGATTTTTCGAGTCGCGCTGGGGCGAATGACGAGGCAACTCCAAGGTCGAACGCGAGTCGACGCTGGGAGAAGCGACCCCGTGGGTGAGCTTGGCGAGAGATGCACGGACAATGAGAGGGCCTGTGGACGAGGAGAGAAGAAAAAAAGAGAGTGTGTGTGAGCGAAAGATTGAAGGCCTCCTAGGCGACGCTTACGGGCGAGGAAACTCGGCGGATGGCGGCTCTTTGGGGAAACACGAAACTGCGAAGCGAAGCGACCTCGAGAGCGCTAGGGCGTGGGATATTAGTAGGGAGGGGGTGGCCAGGCAAGGGGTGGAGCTCGAAGCGAGGATGCGAGACAAGATGCCCTGGCCTAGCGCGGGCCAGAAGCTATGAAGGATAAAGACGATGGCGGCGGTTCAAGCAGGACGATGAAGCAGAGCTGGCGATCAAAGACAGGTGAAGATTGGATGTAGAGAGAGATTTAGAGAGGAAAAGTCAAAGAGAGTTGCTGCAGGGGGAAAAAAGAGGGAAATCGACGGGAGAAGTGGATACTGCATGTAAGACTAGCAGAAGCAGGCAGATCGGAAGATGGCTGGAGAGTTGCGGTGATGGTGTTTCGTCTTTTTTTTTGGGTGCTGCCCTTTGTTTTTTTTTTTTTTAACCAGGCTGGCACGGGGACCAGACCAGCGAACATCTGGAGCTCTTTTGCTGGCCGCTAACCAACTGGCTATTGGGTACCGATTCCGCCTAGCTCACAGCACATCAATTTACATTAGCTAGCACATACAGCTAAGCTGCCAGTTAGTGCAGCATTAGGCAGGTCTTGAAGCTGTTTTAGCGCGCAGGCACAGCGCCGCCATTGGCCGGTTGGGTTACATGCTTTGGGGGGATCGAAAGGGGCAGCTTTTGGGCTGCGCGGCGCCAGAGTTTGTGCCTGTCCAGCGGTTGAAGCGCTGTGGCAATAACTATCTGTAGGTACATAACACAGAGGCAGAGAAGCATGTGAGCTGCTACTGATGCAGCTGCTGCTGGGCATCTACTCCGTATCCGCAGCGCCATCTTCACTGGCTGGTGAGACAGCATGTGCTTACAAGTATCGCAAGTATCGCAAGTGTCGCAAGTATCGCAAGTATCGCAGGTGTCGCAAAGTATCGCTAGTATCGCAAAGCATCGCTAGTATCAGACACCAAAGGGCAATGAACCGGCAAACACACAAAACAACACGTACTCGTATTAGAGGCAGCTCCACCGAGGCCCAGGATAGATGCATGCGCCTTATTCAACATACGAGGCCGTTATTACAGGTAGCTTATGCCGCTCCTTGTCGGCGCCGGAGTTTGTAATGAATGATGCTACTCTGTGCGGAAAAGCGCACGTCAAGCACGGTATATACACTTTTACTGTCGTGCTGTCAAAAATGATATGCAACCAGCAAGATTTTGATTTTTTTTTCTCCAACCGATCAGCAATTCCAATCTCGCTCTCGCTAGCACGCAGAAAAAATATCCATCGCAAATTTGGCGAGCAGGGATGCTGCGGATGGCGCCGCCAGGGGTGCAAAGTGCGAGGTCCCGCATGATTCCGTGGCTCTGCTCCAAATATGCAGTAGAGTCGCACTTCTGCAAGGGCAGCTGCCTACATACATAAACAGTTCACTTGAATCTTCATGCTACAGAAAGCAGTTGTCGATAAGATGCATCGGGTTTAAAATGGCAGTTTGTTCCGGCTCTGGTAATTGCGGTTGTTTATTAGCCTCTCTTTAACCGGTGCCGCGGGTTAGACAGCAACCAATATCGTACCATCCTCCGTGCTGAGCTCAGCTAAACCATCCTTGTTGCATTGACTTGATCTCGCCTCTCGGCTCTCTTCAGCTCCAGCTGCCAGGCATCTGTCTCGATGTTGTCCATCAACGCGGATAATTAGACAAGCATGCCCTGCGTAATTTTTCTACCCCAATCGTCCCAACATATTGAGCTATGCCCATCTCCACGTGGGTCGGCGGAGCAGCTTGGCAGCATCCTCGCGATCCACTCTCCCTTCATCGTGCTCCCTGGCGAATCGCGTCCAAGCCCCAGCCAAGCTGTTTGTGCGCTGAACCACTTGCGATCTGTGAGTTGTAAGGCCAACGGCTATTATCTCGAGGCTGTATCCGATAAATGAACCCTTTCCGTAGCAACTCCCTGCTCGGATTCACAATGACATTAGAGACATAAACACTGCATGATTCCCCTGCCCTGTAATCGAGATAAGAGGCAATTCACGATAATAATACAACTAACACAACTCAGACACGGCATAAAGTGTCAAACCTGGCCAAGACTTTGTCCCAGGCTGCTGAGACTTGGCTCGACTCTTGCCATGGGAACAAAACTGCTGTCTCGGCCGAGGCCGCATTCCTCTCACGTCTCATGAGTTGCCTACCCTAGATGACGACAATCTTCAACTCCAGGTTAATAGATTCTCTGGTATCAGATGTAATTCGGCATTACACAAGTTCGTAGATGGTCAAGAACGTCATCGTCAACTAAATCTCATAACACATATCAGCGAGCTTGCCTCCACTCCCCCAAAAACGCCTTCATGCAAGCAGCCGCAGTTGCAGCGGCATATCTCTGCCACCTCTTGTTCTTGTGACTATCCGCATAATCACACACGCTCTTGATGACAACGGTGGGAAAGCTGTCCCAAACCCCTGCTCCCTCCATTTCGAATGCAATTGCTTTCTCGCGCTTTGCATTTTCGTCCCGATGGTGTCCAGACTTCATGACTGAATCTCCAGATACAATGACGCCGAAGTGGATCACATGTTTCTGCGCCTCACGGAGCTCCGCATCGGTGGGTGGGTATCCGTCGGGACTTGCGCCCTTTGCCTTCTCAACACGGGAACGAGGTATCAGTTCATTGTCCTGGCAAAATAGCTCTTCACAAGAAGATTCTAGTGCGGCGTCGCAAACTTCATCCTCAGGACCCCGACAGTTGGCACAAATGTTGCAAGCTCTCGGGTCTTGGTGTTTGTGGCGGTAGGCGGGCCGATATAACTTGTCATTATACGCGCCTGGATATGAAGAGCTCCGAAAGTCATCTTTGCCACATAGTTCCTCGAGATAAAAAGAGGTCTTTTCTCTCAGCATTTTGCGACCCCTTGATCCTGAGAGCTTCGCCAGAAACGCCCGGATTTCCGCATTTGGCCTGCCAAGATTGTCCTGTAGGGTATCCCTTCTCACGGTCTTGTTGACATATTGTCGGCCAAAGTCGAATTGTACCAGTGCGGTGCTGATGATGACATCGCCAAGAAGAACCTCTTTTTCTTCATCTGTTCCAGATGGCACGCCTCCACAGATGCCCACAACTAAGCCAAGCTTAATCTCAGGAAAGCTCGCGCGGAAACCGGCTGCTACGCTCGCCGAGTTCACTTTCCCCATGCCCGGCATAAACGCCAACACAACGTCGTGGTCACCTATTCTTCCAGTAGTGTAAGCATTAGGATCTCCTGGCGCTTTGCTATATGAAAAATCCTTCTCATAGTAGTCATCGAAGAGAGCTTCCACTGCATCAAACTCTACCCGCAATGCGCAGATAAGAGCGATCTGGAAACCTTCACGGGACTTGGGCCGAGGATGATCCACTATTGCCCAAGCTTCTAGAATGTGATTGCCATCGTCATACACACTGGAAGCTTCTATGAGAGATGGTGTAGACGTAGAATGGAACGACAACTGTTGTAGTTCGGGAGTACGTCGTCTCTTGTGCCCATGTATTGGCCGCTGAGGCTCCGCGGTTCGTGAGGCCAATTCCCAAGAGTTGGATCCTTGAGACATGCTCCGATGACTAGATGGAGGGGGCGACTCTGATCGCTGCCGTTTGTGAGAAGGTCTGGGAATGGACTCGGCAAGTCCTAGCTCGAGTTTGTGGACAACTTCTTTGAAGAGGATTTTTCGTATTCTCGAGTCTGCACCTTTGCTATCAAGGTCTCGGGACCTCAACTTCTCCGCTATCTTACGGTGAACAAGGAGACAGCCCCTAATGGCTTCTAGATATGAGTCGCTCCTGTCTTCTTCAAGGCGATCAACGTAGCTCAGGAGCTTAGCCCAGGTCGCTTGATTTTGGCTATTGTGAGGACTGATATCCAGATCAATCTTTTGGCCAAAGTCTATTTCGAGTAGCAGTTTTGAGAAAGATAGTAGTGCGGGGTGCCCCATGCGGAAGTTGTATGAGTCGGCTGTCGCTGGGAGCTTCGAGCCAAATGCCAGGTATGGAAATTCTTTCTTGGGGCCTGACTTTGAGGAATCCAAGAAATAGATCCTTTTCGAGGTAAGGTCGGCATCGAAGAAATCCATAAGACAATAACCGAGCTTGACAGCGAGTGATCGCTTATCTTTCGTGCTAAACTTCGCTGACGACGGTCCATGCATTAATGTTTCGAGATCGAGAGGCTTAAAAGCCCCTTTCTCAATAAGTTGCTCAAGAGACTCCTTGGACGATGGGCCTATCCCGGAAGAAGCAGAACCTGCCCAGGCGCCGAATAGCCCGTACTTCTCAATAAGCAGCATCAGCGCCTTTCCTTGGCCCGTGTGCTGCCGGAGGTCTGTGCATATATCGGATATAGATGAAATTGAAGTTTTGCCTCTAAAAGGTCAGGTAAGTAGACAAGTAAAGACAAGGACTCACGAAAGCCGAGGTTGGTAACATACAGATCCGTGGAATCGCACTGCACCTCTTGCCACGTTTCCAACTCTGGACATGGTGAGAGCATAAGCTGTAAACTTGGTAATACTAAATCCTCGTCGGGATCTTCAATAAGCTTCAACAGCACTTCGTGTGACGTCCCGCACCTAAAGTGCTCAAACAGACTTCCAAGGACAAATGAAGCTCGGTTCCTTATCCTGGCCTTCTTCCACATCCTCTTCTTCTGTTGCCTCTGGAGTGGCTGGATAGGTGATTCATGCTGGGGAGGAGCGAGTAGCCGACTGAGGGTATCGTTGCATTCTGTCACAACACGCAGACATTTGCCGAGTTCGACGGCGTCGCTGGGAAGCCTGAAAAGTGTTTTGTTAGGACCATTCGCTAGATCAATAGCTCCAGATGTGGACTCCAGGAATCCAGTTAATGCCCGTAAACGGGAATAGGCCTGGCCTTCTGGATCGCCGTGGGCGCTTCGAGGCCACGCAAGGCCATCTAACAACAAGCAGAGGCTTCTCAGCTTTGCTTGGCATTGTTCGAATTCTGCTGGGTCTAAATTCCGAGGGAAATCCTGTACCATGAATGCGCGGCGAAGCTCGATTTCTAAAAGTTCAGCGTTAAGGTGCGACCTTTTGTGATCGTTGAGCGGCCCCGGTTGCACATTGTATCGTGCTTTTCTCTTGTCCAGCAGGAGTCCCAGCCCTTGAAGCAAGCGCCATTCATTTGACTCAATGAGATACGGCATATTAATGCTTCAGCTCTGATTCATACAAGAACAAGGCGCTTGCAGGGCTATATCCGACACCTTGAGTGACATGCGGAGGGAGTGAGGCTTAGCGAGAGAATATGTACATGTAAGTGGGTGGGGATGCAAGTTCGCAGCAAGGGAAGTGGTGTCAAGCATATCACTGATCCTATCAACCCGTGACCGGAATTAATCCCTACCCATGGATGCATCTGGCATTCCCACGACCTCGTCCCATCGGGCTGACCTGGGTTCCGAAAGGTCGCACCAATTGTCAACTTCCCCGCTTTAGCACGTTGTTCCTTGCATAGCATGGGTTCACTATCGCGCATTCTGCTGCATCTTTAATACACATCCATCATGAGGTCATTTATTAAACACCTCCTAGGATGACGTTTGATCTCGATAACGAGGATCTTTTGTATAACTTGGCTTATGAATGTGAAGAGCTTTTCGATCAACTACAGCAGGCTCTTCAGAAAACAAAGTCGGAGGACACAACTATTGAGCTGTGCGCCGAATTTCAGCAGCGTTTTGCTATATGGGCGGCGCATCTCGGAGTCTTTGCTCGGAAGAGCCAGTGCCTAGACACGAGACTCCAAAACCTTCCGGACCTTCAAGACCTTGTTGCCAGGCTATTGGATATCCTCCGTCGTAGTCTGCAGCAATGCAAGGTCGAAGCCTGGGGACAAGGGGAGGGAGATTTGTGTACCATACACTACAGCGAATTTCCGCCCAAGGCTGCTCAGATACAAACGACAACTTTGAGAACAATTGATGATGCCCTCACTCGACTAAATCGCCTAGGAGTCACTATTCGCCAGTCAGGACGCGGCAAGATCGATGCGAGAGCCAAGAAATTCGCCGAAAGCCTCGATCTAGACTCATTCGCCTATCTATGTGCAAACGCTGTGCAGGCCTTGTATCCCGGCGCCCACCAGTCTTTGAAAAATTATCTCAGCAAATCCATGACGGACAGATATGCTAGGACGCTATTTCTCAACTCTCGCCATCAAAAACTCCAGACACGTCGAGAACCAAGTATAGGGCTATCAACTATCCAGGAAGTACCAAGTAACGAGACACAGACTAACATCGCTATCGCCCAGCCGACGATCGCAATCAAAAATCCAGTCGTTCCTAAATTTCCAAGAGCACCTATTGCGCCCTCTCAGTCCGACTTGTCTAGCGTAAATATTCAACAAATCAAGAGTCGTCTCAGGCCACCTGACGAAGCGTCGACAAAGTTTCACAAGACATCATCAATCCAGGTCAACCAGGGCAACTACCCACAACCGCCCACCACAAAGGAGGGCAGTAATATCTTCACTTGCCAATGGTGTTCTGAATTATTCAGTAAGAAATCGCTGTCGGAAAGCGAATGGCGGTATGTAGCTCTTGCTTTATTAACTTACAGGCGCCTGGCTTTTTTTTATATATAAGCTCCTGGCACTAAACATGGACTTTGCTAAGCTGCTCTCAGTCGACACATAGATCGAGACCTCAGGCCTTATGTTTGTCTCTCAGAGGGATGCCCAGAAGCGCACCCGGTCTATCCCACCTTCGATGAGTGGTTTAGGCATATGGAACTTCATGACTGGCGATGGCATCAGCAAGTTTATTTAACGCCCAGCTGGGTGTGTACCATCTGCGACTTCAACCGAGACGTTTATAGTAACCCGCAAGCTCTATATTCTCATCTGGAAGGATCCCATTATAGCGACTTCTCAAACACGGAACTCCAAGCCATTTCGCGACAAAGTAAGACGGAGCAACCAAGAGCTTGGAACGATTGCCTTTTATGTTGCTTCACAGTGGAGGAGCAAGGAAACAAGGACGAGGCGCTATTCCCTAAACGACGGAAAGGACAGCAAAAGCAAGAAACCAGCAAAAGCGCCAGGACGACTCTCGAGATGACAAATCCTAAATCCCACCACTCAGACACCGAGATTTCGGATATGTCGTCCGATTCAGACGACATGGACTCTCATCAGCAAAGACGACAACAAAGGAAAGACCGCTCAAAGGCAGTAGCCCGGCACATTGCAGTACATCTGCAAGTGCTAATGCTGTTGACACTACGCTTTGCAGCTTTGCAAAATGACGATGGGGACTTGGATGATGATGACTTCAAGAGTGATTCCGTCGACATCGACGAGGGAAATAGCGCCTCGGAGGGAACCGATCTGGGAAGGTTATCCCACATTGCCTCCGAGGCGGATGTTACTATGAAAGATGTGAAAGACATGGACGATGCTGATAACATGGATGACACTATGAATCTGGATAATGACAACGTGGAGGATAATATCCCAGTCCCTGACACGGACCTGGATCTGGAGTTTGTGCCAAGACAGTATGATGACCTCGAAGTCAGCAATGATGATTTCCTAAATAAGGTCATTGAGTCTGGAGCCTACCAGTCTTGGCAACATAATAAAGAAGTAGAGATGCTGGAGCATGCCGAACTTGAGAGGGATCTTGAGGAGATAGAGACGCAGTTGGAGCTCTTGGAGGAGGAGAAACTGAAGCGTGGTCGTGAAACCTTGCAGAATTATCAGAAGAGGTTGCTTCTTTTGGAGGAGCGGAATAAAAGGGTATTAATTTTAGCGAGGACCACATTTGAGGAAGAGGAGAAGGAGGGGGAGCGGAAGCAAGCTGAACAACGTTCAGAAAAGAGAGACGTCTCGGAAAGAATTAAAGAGAGGGGCCGACAGAGAGGAGAGAGACGGCCAAAACATCAAGAAGAGGATGACTATGAGGTAACAATTGTAACTCCCCCGGAGATCGACAAAGAACGTGACTGGAGTCCTTATGATCCCCCTAATGCGGATGTTATGATCGACAACGAGATATATCCGCGTGAACTCCAAAGGTTCAAGGTTACCCCAGGGGACACTGAGGCGCCAATGTTCAAATCAAGAGATCCGTCTTGCGAGCGCGATCGTCCTTTGTTGAATCTTGTCCGTCCAACTCCAGTCCCTAGCCCCGTTCCTGCCTTGGACTCCATCAATAAGAGGGAGTCGTCATGGAGGTTGTTGCAAAAGGCAGTGACTAGTGCTAGCCAGAATGGGACCGAGAATAGCGGGCCTGTCATCGAGCACGATTCTGATGAGGACCTGGCTATTAGACCGAAGCCGGCGCAAAGCCGCAACCCGGTTTCTTGGGGCGAGAACATGACGGAGAGCTACGAGGTTGCCACTCCAGAAGCTTCCGATATCTTGACACAAACAAATCAGGCGAATGATACAACTCCTCTGTCTTCTGAAAACATCCCTGATTTGACATTACCGCCTTCCCGACCAAAAAGGTTGACAGAACGAGCATCGAGTTATTGGACTCCGTCGGAAGCTGAAATGTTTCCAAGTCTTTTGGGTCAATTCGGTACTGACTGGTCAGCAATTGCAAAGCATATGAGAACAAAAACGTCTACCATGGTAAGCTTCTCCACATCTTCCCACGGCGTTAATTTCACTAACAACATGAAACAACTAGGTGAAGAACTATTACAATCGAAAGAATGATTCAGAGAAACCCGAGTGGGAGGCAATTGCTCGAGAAGCTGATGCGAAGCGAGCTCGGGGAGAGACGCTAGAAGATCTGCCGATTATTCGAGATAATCAAACAAGTCAACGCAAGTTTACACTGATGAAAGGCCCTGGCGCCCCCGTTATAATAGAACATAACGGAGAAGACGACGTAATTCAACTACCACCTGGAGTTTCTTGGGGCGGGGGTTCAGCGAAGGGTTTCGAGGTTGAAACACCAGAAGCTGGAGATGGTGACCACATCGCAAACGATTCAGCATTTGTGGAGAAAAATCCCGGACAAAGTTTTGTAGCGAGAGAGGGACCCCCAGTTCATCCGGCTTTCAAGATGACAGTCACGGAGCCTGATTAGTCTGTATATAAAGGCATTACTGGCCCCTCTCCTGAATAGAAGAAACTAACAACTATGCTCCGCTATTGGCTCCAGTTGCGATTCTTCCCTTGTTCCCCTTCAAGCAAGGTCTCATAAGCTCGATCCAGCGTTCCTTGGGTCGCTTTCGTATTGTAGCCCAAAATCCAGTAGTAGAGCTAGTTGCTTAAATATCTAGTAGTAGAGCTAGTTTCCCAAATATCCAGCAGTAGAGCTGGTTGAAGCTCAAATAATTTGAGTGTCTTAAGCTTCGAATAATTTAATATGTAAATCTCCCAACTGGCAATAACTGGCCTAATCATTGAATCTATTTACGCTCAGTACTCCTCCGTTTTTGGCCCAGCCATGCAAACCAAACGATGAATACAAGAATGGTAAATGGCACTACAGTGACAGGGAATACCCACCACTTTTTGTAAACTTGCATCTCTCCGTCAGTAAAGTTGAAAATTGTGGTACTTAGAATAGACTGCATTGGAGACAATTAGCATGTGTTATAGTTAGCCTGGTTTCGATCATGGATTGTTCTCTTACTGCAATGAATGTTCCTGGGAGGAATAAGAGCGTCACTGCCGCAATGGTGAGCATAGCGGCGCTGTCTTGTCGTGCTAGTTCTGCAAGCTCTCGGGTTGATTGACTCTCTGCTTGATTGGCAAGATGGTACAACTAACGTCTCTGTTAACATAGGAAGCTATGTATCTCACCATCTTGGCCTCCTTACCAAGTCAATCCGGGTTTTGGTTCGACCGCTATAGTCAGAAATCAAGTAATTCAATGATTGGCAGCTCGAATCTAAATACTCGAGGGTCCCATTCAATCTTGCCATCTGCTCCAGGCGGCCGACACCTACTGAGGGATATCTTTGTGAAGCGCTCTTGAAAAACCTCATAAGGGCGGAATAGTCTGAGAGATTCCGTGCCAAAATATGCCACTGCCGAGCCAAGGCGTGTAGCTCATTAATGGATCGATTGCTAACTTCTGAATGGTCAATTATCTTATCCTAGTGTTTATTAGCAGGCGAAATATAAGCTAGGGACATGGTCTCAACATAAGCTCACAAGCGACTTCAGCTCCGTCCGCTTCAAGGCAATGTCTCTCTGCCATGTCCTCATTGCCTCATCTGCAATTAATGTCTCCAAGTAAAACGGACGGGTCGTCAGCTTAGCATCAGCAGCAACATCTCTTATGAGACGCGCAAGTACGGATCCGGGAAGGCTAAGACAAAAGTAGGTTGTTGACTTGAAATCTGTCGAGAGTTGCGTACACGAATGACTCCTCTCCTGGGGAATATACTCGTAAAACATCTCTAATACGTATTAGTGTTAAGAATGCAGCGATCGGCCTATGGGTAGCTATACCAAACTTCGCTCGTCCTCCTCGGTGATCGTCGTAACCATTGTCATAGCACATATGCTTTGCCGAGTACCAGTGCCCAATGCCACAAGTCGCTTCGATAAAGGTATTAAATAATCCTGCATGATCTCGGAGACATCTGAGCATTGCTGGGTTGACGGCGGCCGAAATGACTTCGCCTTGCCCATGACTCTTACTACTGGGAGTGACTTGACGAATTTCTAGTAGACTGGATTGAAGGTGGTTAAGTAGCTATTATGGTATCACAGGAATGGGAAAACATACACTAATCGTAATTGTGCTTGCGACTTTTCTTTCTATAACTCTAGTTAGCGTATGGAGTAGGGCTCGTTGAGATGAAGTACCATACAAGAAAGGTCTCCAACTCGGCAGCAAGTTCAAAGGCGCGATCAATTACTGAACCAATTAGCCCTGACTCAATATTGAGAATTGAATATTTTGCACTCATACTAATTTGTCCTTTGCAAAAGTCGATGACGCGAACTGCAGGCCAGATTCCTTGCCATTTCTCTCTCTCCTGAAGCGCTGCTTCCAGTTCGTTGTAGTTGACGATCTCGGGCTGGTTCATTGCAATACTGACCAGATAAAAGATACAAGTTGCTGCCTGTCATTATTCCCAAATACCCTGGCTTCCATTTAGTACATTTTACACCCTCGTGACCTGGTGCTTATGCGCATTATAGCCAGTGAGTGTTTAGCAAGTCTGCATTAGTTCGGACTTATGGGCCTCTAGGGTACGTACTTTCGGAGCAGGTATAGACATGAATCGGTAATTTAGTAGGAAGAAGTCCTGACAAGTTGGTATGGCTTCCTAAGACTGGGACAAGTGGTGATAAAATATCACCGCAAAGGAGAGCTTCCTATGTTTTCACAATATGCGGATCCTTTTACTCAGAATAAAAACTGTGTTTGATACTGGAACATACATGAGATAAATGGTGAGAGTCGATTAATATCTAGTTACTCCCGGAGATTCTGATGCCTTGGGCAAAGAGAACTTGGTCTCGACAAACACCTTTTGCATACTATCCTCCTTCGCATCAAATTTTGCATATACCTTGTCCAGATCCTCCAGTCGGACTCTATGAGAGACCATCTGTAGAGGATTGAGCTCACCTTTCTGGATCTTAGCAAGCAGTTCTTCCCAATATTTGTGCACTGGTGCTTGGCCATTTCCAATAAGGCGTATACCTCGCTGCATGAGCGAACCAATGTTGAAGTGGTTTGTCTAAATCCATCTGTTAGCTCACAACACATTGAAGGAAAATTAGAAGGTGTACATACGTATGCAACGTAAACTCCAGTGATGCCACAGCGGCCATAGTTACGCACCCCCTCAATCATCTCGTTGAGAATCTCACTTGTGTCAGTCTCAGCACCTACCGCTATTTCCAACCAATGCATCCAGCCCTTGGCGTATTCTCCTGCCGCACACTCAATAGCAACATCCGGTCCTCGTCCTCCACACATGTCCTTAAGTACGCTGACAACCGTCTCCTTGGAAGTGATGCCATGTGACAGCTTCTTATAATCAATGAAGAATAGTTTATCGCTGTGTTCAGGGGGGAAATGCTCTCTGATAAAGGTAAGCCGCGGCTCGGTATCGACGAATATGACCTTAGATGCTCCTTCGCCAAGGGCAAAAACACCGGCCATCTGCCCAATAGGACCTGCTCCAAAGATGGCTACTTCGTCGCCTTGATAAACAGCGGTGTCTTTAATGGCATGATAAGAAGTGCAGAGAACATCAGAGAGGTACAGTGCTGACCGATGCGTTAGTCTTCCATATGCCCCTTGAGGTTATCAGTCTTGAACTCAAATTCACCTTTTTCATCCGAAACACCATCAGGAATTTCCAGCATATTCACGTCAGCCAGGGGAACACGGACATATTCCGCCTGTCCACCAGCGAATCCACCCGTGAGATGAGAATATCCAAAAATGCCTGCCGTCCTCCCACCATACAGGCTTTTAGTAGTCGTGTTAGCGTTAGTCTTTTCGCACTGCGACGATAACTTTTGTTTGCAGAAGAAGCAATCTCCACATGCGATCTGGAACGAAGCGACATATCTCTTGCCGACTTGAACTTTGTTGATAGCACTGCCGACTTGCTCTACGATGCCGCAGAACTCATGTCCTAGAATGTCGCCATCGGCAAGCTGTACCACCGCGCCGTGATAAAGATGCAAGTCAGAACCGCAGACAGTGCTGCCGGTAACCTTGAGAATTACGTCGGTATCCTCCAGTATCTTAGGCTTAGGGACGTCAACTTTGGTGGAAGTGTCAGCGTATTTTCAGGCTTTTTGCTACCCACGGTAAGTAGGGAGGAGTGCGCGAACCAATTTCGACCTTTTGCTTTCCCTTCCATACCAATGCCTTCATTTTGGTACCCTCCTCCCCGGTTTGTTGGTAGGAGGAGACATCCTGCTGAGTGATGGCATTATCATCATGACCAATAATTTTTTCGGCTACATATGCTGCTTTTGAAGTTGCCATTATTAATATATGTGAGACAAAATCAGAAACTCGTATCAATTTCTGAACCTATGTTGCTCTTATTAGATGGAGAAAAGAACGACATTCAATAACAGCCGTCTGGAAATTTTTTTTTAGTTAAATACTATTTTCCGTTGCATCAAGTCTTCCAATACTTTAGAGAATCAATTACCGTCAAGATGACATAAAAGTTATGTGTTTACAATTGTATATGACGATGAGGATAGCAGTACACGGGTCACAAAATAGTGGGTGTAAGCGCGACGTCATAGACCTCTGATGTATCACAACCGGAAAAAAATGTCGGTGACATCTTTCAGAAAGCCACTTATAAAATTTTTATAGTGACACTAAATACTACATTATATATGTAAATAGATAACGGTAAGCAAATCAGAGAAGCACTGACACTCACGGCCCTGTGGCATGGGCGTATCTTGATGATGGATTCCTAATTATGGTAAGAATCTAGGTTCGACACAGCTCTCAAAGCGCTCCATGAATTAGGAGGCCAAGCTTCAGCAGTGAGATGATGTGTTTTAAAAAATGCGCCATTCTTCGAGGGAATTCTAATCTTCAAGTGAAGTTGATGAACTAATGTCGGAAATACCGGCTGGAGGAATATTACTATATCAATAGATCTCTTCCTACTATATCTGTGTAGCGAGAGTCGCGTAAGGTAGAGGAATTCGAAGCAAGTTGGACTATCTCGCTAGTTATTCTGCCTAATCATCCACATCCATTGATTCATCTTGATCGGACTCATCGTCCGATCTTCCATTCAATGAGACATCATCGGCCCAAGATACCAAAGCTAAGATGTGATCAGCAGTACCTTTTTGGCCATCTAAGTCGGCCGCATCAAGCCACTCTGTTGATTCCACGTCCAAGTAAGCTCTAGGATCAGCCGTTTTGTCTATAGGACTAATTGCTTTATACTGCTCCAAAAAAGGCTTGGTAAAATTGAAATGAAGAAATTTTATGTAATGTTTTACTGCAATAATAGCAATAATGCTATTTGCAAAGTTAGCCAGAAAAGTGGAGGCTCGAGCCGGCATAGGTCGTAGGAGGACTGAGAATATAGAGACGATCGCAAGGATGAGATGGTTTCATGAAAAATAGAGGCCATTTCAGGAAGGAAATATATACATTGAGGAAGAGGAGGCTTTGCTGGAAAGAAACCGAATCATGACGAGAACTTACTTCCGGTCAGAGAGCACCGCTCTCCTTGACAATCTCATGGCCAAGGTTTCGCCAACGACTTGGCCTAGGAGATCATCTGAGACAGTGGGCCTGCCACCATCAATATCTTGAAAGGCACGCTTTGCCTCTAATAATGCCACTTGTGTAGAATCTTCTCCCTGATGCATGACTTGGATCCCACCATCATCTATTGCTTCCTATGGCGAATCTCTCCCCTTATGCATAATTCTCTCGTCTCGATACTGGATGTAAGGCAGCTCCTTATCAACCGGCTGGGAATAATTAAGGATGCATCGAATAAGACAGATGACAAATCTAACGGTGATATCTTCAAGAAGAGGCGCTCCAGATTGCTCATGGTATCCAATACTTTGAGGCTTGGAGCTCGCTGTCGATGGCCGTTCTCCGTCGGGAGGACTGCTGCCAACCTGCATTGAGGTGGATGAAGCATAGGGTGCAAACGTCGTTGGGAGGCTTCGATCTCGCGTCGATCTATTGGAAGCCACTGTCGACTCCCCAATAGGTTCTTGTAGCAAAGGAGCCAGGGCTGCCCAGACATAGCCAAGGCTCTCGCTCTCGTAGGATTGCACAATTTGAGCTTCAGACATTCCACTAAGCGTTGTCTTACTCTCTAGAGGACCCTCAATTAATTTGTTAATCAACGCATGCCTTTCAACGTTGCTGCCCTGCACTATTTTGTCTTGTAAGATAGGAAGCAGTTTGCTTGGTGACTTGCAAATCACACGGCAAGCAAAGAGGTATTGTATGCCCCAGTTGTTAGCAGCGCTCTCCCAGTGAGAGGAGCTTTGGAGAGTTTGGAAGCTTGGGCCTGTCTAGATAGCGCAGCCGCCAAAAAGCTGCTTCGGTTCCGAATAGAATCGTAATAATCCATTGTGTAAAAGAGCACCTACGCATGTAAAGTGTAATGGTATGATGGATGTTGACGAATTACCATCGATACTATCTTCTAGAGGCAGGCGTTTGCATCTAGTAAGTAGAACCTATTGCAACATACCAGTAGTGTATCTAATTCCCTCGCCTTGCGCTCTTTATATATCTGTGTATACTTAGCGTGCGAGCGTCTAAATTTTCATGGCTGCCGTCACATATTATCTTATCTCATCGCGACTAAACGCATCCTTCATCACTTTGCAGTTCACCATTAAACCAATGAGATAAACTGAACTACAAAAATACTCGAGGTTACCTTTTTGCCCGGCGGCTAGAGAAGCGGAGAAAGAGAGAATTATATATTGTGTTCCACTAGCGGGGTCGTGATATCGCAATTATTGGACGCCGAAGGTTGTCGACATCTGTTGTTGGTTGAAACTGCATGAGGCTGTGTGGCTAAAATTGAACTTGCAGCATCTGCCTGGCGCCACATCACTGGCTGCCTAATGCTCTAAATGAGAAAAGGATGGTCAGAATATCACCAGGAGTGGTAAGAGCCGATGTGATTCCTGACTTTAACATAGTTCTTGGATTAGTTCTATGAGTATTGCGCATTAAACAATTAATCATGCGCTCTAATATATATATACATATTTATGTAAACAGTGCTGTCATTATCTACATCGTGGAGAAAACTTGTTGAATCTTGACTTTCATTCATTAGATTGCTGGCGTTGCATGTGGTAATCCTGGGGATGAAGTAGCAGTGGAAATAAGCGGCGCCGGAAAGTCGTGTACGGCTTCAGGGGCACGAGGACATGGCGAATTAATATAGGTTGTTGTGCTGAAATTGGAGGTGGATGAGATGGAAAGTCAAGCTTATCAAGAAAAGAGGATGAAACTTGGGCAGCGAAGAGATGAACATGTTTCTCCCTCTCATCTGTTAGCAACACCTGAGGCTGGACATGATAAGTTAGCTCTAAGTGTAAGCATGCACAACAACACAGGTCGCGTACCAAAAAGCTTGATCTCGAGTCTCCCAGAGCTCTAAATACCTCCCGTTGCTGGCGTGCCAGAGCTAACAGGATAGCCACAAGGTATGGATCGTGAAGAGGATTAGTTGGTGTGATTTTCTTCACCTGAAGATTGTATATGGCGTTTGTGGGCTTGCTTGGCCGTCTACCTCGGTAATACGCCATCCTCTCGTATCGAAGACACTCGATGCGATCGCGATCAATACTGGCCACAACAGCGGGTACTTTGCCGGCAAATATAGCCTCCCTATCATGGCTGTTGAAAAAATAGTACAGCGGAGGACATTGGCAAGATTACCGTTGAAAAAAAAAAAGCCAATGCGTTTTCTTATCGCGGCCGTTAGCAGGAGCAGACATGGAGCAGTTGGGATAGTAACCCAGATGCAGCCAACGAAGGGGCATTCCTTGGAGGCGAGAATCTGGTTAATTGAGTTCTCGCGCCAACCGCAATTTTCACGGCGCGCCAAAGCCTTGACAGCCACAGCGCCAGTCTTTGCTTCATCAACAGAGTCTTCAAGTGGAGTTGAAGGCGCGAGTGATGGATCATCAAATGAACACTGTAACAGCTGGAGATGATGGTCGGTCCATTGGAGAGGCTCCACTATCAATCTTTCCCGGCAATGTAGTCGAATAAGTTGATTAATGGATAGTGCAGCTAAAGAAGATTACGGCGGCGGAGCGGGATCCATGAGAATACAGGCGCCATTAATCGTGACGCGTTGCTTGACGAAGGCATTCCAATTCCAATTCACAAAGCAAGAGGTGCTGTAAGAGTGAAGGTGACACTAATAAATAGGTAGCAAAAGTCACTGCATCTAGGGCCGAACTTATACCGCTAGGATAGTGTACGTAAGCACTGCACGTATCCCCGTGCACCAGATCTGAGTCAAGGTAACTTTGTAATTGTGCTCGATACGGGTACTCAGCATCGCTATATCAGGTGCAAATTTAATAAACTTCATTGTTGTATATATGAGACATCTCTGGCATCAAGTTGGTCGAATGTTTCGTTGCTCACAATCCATGGTAAGCATATGGATGGAGCAGTAGTGGGAATATACGACGACGAAAGGTCTTGTAAGGCTTTAGCGGTATGGGAATATGATGGACTATCGGGGGCTGTTGCGCTCGTTTAGAAGGTCGAATAGCCGGAAAGTCAAGTTTGTTAAGGAAGGCAGACGAAACATGGGCTGCGAAGAGATGGACGTATTCATCCTCGTAATCTGTCATCAACACCTGAGACTAAGTATAGCGTATCAGTTTCGAGCATAAAGACAAAGGTGATGCTGAGGAATCATACCCAGTAACTGTTTGTAGAGTATACTGAACCTCTCAGCTGCCGATTGTAGTGTGCAACTGCTAACAGGATGGCTACCAAGTATGGGTCATGTAGACGATTAGGCGGCGTGATTCTTTTAACATGTAGGCCGCATATTGCATCTGTAGGCTCGCTTGATCGTCTTCCTGCGCGAGGAGCCATCCGTCGAGAGCGAAGGTTTTGAATGCCCCGACGATCGATGCTGGCCACAATAACGGGCGGTTTGCTTGTCTCATCGCGATGGCGGAAGAGATGGCATTCGAGATCCCCCACGAAACAACGATCAAAAGAAAACTCGACTGAATCTCTAAGTGGTTATGTATTAGTAACAAGAGACTGATTAAATCATCGAAGGAAAGCACACCGTAAAAAAGCAAGTGGGCATTCACGGGAGGCGAGAATCCGTATTATCTTAGACTTGCGTGCGGTAGGCGAATCCTCTGTATATAATTTCCTGACAAGGCGGGAACAAGTTTCCCCGTTGAGGAGATTGTTTATTTCATCCTTATGCTCGCGAGAAGGGCGAGGTAATGGGGATGGTTGATGGAATGAACACTGCAGTAACTCGAGATGGAGGCCAATCCATTCCACGGGCTCTACCATTGATCTTTCCCGACAGTGCAGTCGAACAAGCTGCTTAAGAGAAAATACCACTGGCCGGCGTTTTGGCTGCGGTAATCGTGGGTTAGGAGCCATGGGGACGAGGTGTACAGAAGATGCTCGATTGCTATGTGCTTGGTAAACTTGCAATATTCAGAAGGAAGACGAGAATTTGATGGCTTTGAAAATAAAGGCTAGCATTGGAACGGGCCGATTTTGCACCGGAAACCTCACACTGGCATGGGTATCCCAACGTTGGAGCATCCTCAACGAGTTGCCGCTGTGGCTGATCTAACCTTGAATTCGATGGGATATGCAGTGGCCATTGATTCGCTGCTTAATGTGCTCATATATCCCCTACCGTGAATATGTACCTTGGTTTGACCAACGATCACATAGAACCAATTCTTGGGCCAACAGCTCATCTGTGAACGCCTACATACCGATAAGTAGGCACATTGAGGCGACCAAAAATTGTAGTGTGAAACAGAGACACCCTGTCTTGGAATTACTTCATCACTCTTTGGACAGGGTGGTGTGTCGATAATTTTGAAAGCCCGGCAGCCTGTTTATGCTGCGTTCTTGGACGAATATTATAATGCCGCAACCTGCATAGCCATCGTTGCGCAGACTTGGGCTGAATCCATGGACGCAGAATGCAAACGACTTGAGTGACGATCTGTCAATCTGTTACACTGATAGGCGAGATTGATGAATCGTATGAATTATAATCATTCTGCCGTAGCTACATGCACGTATTTGTGAAAGATTGATTGTGCTGAATCATGTATATGTAATGTACCCCTTTAGTTTGCTCAATACCACAACGCTCGTACTCCGCATGTAACCAAACTCTAAGCCCGCCCACAGTACAATCGCTAGGCTATAAGCAAATATAATAAACTAATGACTACCATTGATGATTACTTTAACAACCTTATTCTTAAGGATAACTCGCTGCTAAATTCATCGGATGGAATATCAGAGCAGACAAACTTCATCATGTTAACAGGGGTTGGAGCAATGAAATTAGGCTACCGGCCTTAGGGCAGAATTAGAACCGAGGGAAAGAGATTCATAACGCAGTGGAGGCAAGCAAAAAACAAAATCCAATATAAGCAGTGGGGCTGCTGGGGATCGGCATTTCATGAGGGCTCATGATTGGCGAGAGCAGCGGATCGCGGATCGAGACTCGATGGATTGGAACCACGTCAGTAGATCAATAAATAGAATTAGTATGGACCGGGCAGTTTCCAGAAGAGAGTCACCATTGCGAGCTAAGCTGGAGGGGCTGTGCTCGCGCCTATCGCTCGTTCCTGGCGTGCGTTCCGTTTTCTCAATTCTTTACTCTGTTTGCGGTCCTGACATCGCATGCGATTGGCTGGGCTAGCCGGTGGCGTTTCTGAATAGTTTGACCCAAGTCAGTCATGACACCACTTTTGAAATTGGCAATGGCTCTGTAATCCACAGAGGCATTTATTATGAAGCTTCAATGTTAGTATGAGGGAACATTTGATGGTTCTTAATCCCGATGCTGTTAAAGAATATATCAAGCTGTAGCTGTAGATTCCGCCGAGCTTCATATAGTACATTTTCATCCAGTGGATTGTGCCATTGCTTTAGCATAACGAAACGCTGGTTCAGGGCACAGAATCTCACCAATCGCAGGTATTGGTAACAATAATAGAAACAATCCATAGCAATCTGCGGGATTCTTGCTTAATCAGCTGCATAAACAGTCAATACTGTGTGCAAATTACGACCAAAGTATTGAATTTTTGCCCACTCTCTCAGCCCCTGTTTAAGCTGATACCAAGCTTTTCCCGCATCGAGGCTTGTCTGATCCAATCGAGACTCGGCCGATATCCAGACATGGGTTGACTCGTGCAACCAATGCTCAGCTTCCTAGAGCCGCCCCACGGAAATCTCTTCCCATCCAGCCGTCCCGGAGTTCCCATCATTCGTTGTCACACGCTACTCCTTATCCGGACTACTGTGCCAATATCTCGGACTGGCCCGCTCGCGCTCTTTGTCTTGATTGGGAGCCTTCAGAGTGCCTGAGGTCTAGATTGGTCTGGCTACGGGTCGGCCCCTGTAAAGCCTCGCCTCGGAGCTTAACCTGAATTCTTCATAGGCCACCGTCTCTCATGTGTCCCAATGCCGTCGCTCTGTGGGGAAGCACGCATTTCAGCTCAGCCATTGTCGACATGGACTTCCTGAAATTGCGACAAAGATATGGGACCTACCAATAGTCTTGACGCTATTCTGACGATAGCCTCAAAATGCACGGTGAACTCCCGATAGTCTCGATGCTATTCCCACAGTGGACTCAAAATGCATGGCCTCGACCTGGACTGGACATACTCTTCCGGCGTCTTATGACAGGGCCCCTATACAGAGCCTTCTCATTGCCTGATGTGGGCGAATCTGGTTGTATATATGAACGACTCAGAGTCGTGCCAAGCCGCCAAGATGGGCTACACCAGTTTGTCACTCAACTTCAACAGCAGCTTTCAGCCTTAAGGGTTGCTGAGACTGCTTGACAATATGCGCCCTTCGCTCGCCGGCGCCTCGGCGCTTCTGCTTTGGGCATCAGAGGCGGCTGGCCATGCCATCCCGGCCGCCGACAGCAATGAGATTGTTGCACGCGACCAGACCTACCGCGCCAGCAATGGCGTGCAATTCGCCACAGAGACGGGTTTCGATTACCACGGCGGAGACTACAAGACGGTTACCGCCAACAGCTTCCACGATTGTATGAATATCTGCTCAACCCAGGCTTCTTGCCGTGCCGTCTCCTATTCCGGCAAGTCCTGCTGGCTGAAGTCCTCCGTAAACGCCGCCACCATCAACAGCAAAGTGAGCGGCGCAGTTCGCGTACAATATGCGCCAAGCCCGATTACATGCCCTGCAGCTGGTAGCAATCAGGTGAAGGCGGCCGATGGGCGATACTTTACTATTCAATGCGGCGTTGACCACCCTCATGGCGATCTCAAATCAGTGCAAACGCTCGACTTTGCCAACTGCATCAGTCTCTGCGACGAGACCAGCGGCTGCGTCGCTGCTAGCTGGCGGTCTGGCACTTGTTACTTGAAGAAGTCGTTGCAAGGGGCTGTTGCCAACTCTGGGGTTAGCACTGCTGTGCTGACTTCATTATTGCCAAGCACCCCGGTCTTCTGTCCTGGACCAAGCGGCCAGCAGTTTAAGGAGATAAGCGGCCGAACCTTCACCATCTCCTGCAACGTTGACCGTCCTGGCGGTGATCTGGCGAACAAACTACTATCTAGCTTTGGCAATTGCGTTGCTTGGTGTGATGAGACAAAGGGCTGCGTTGCCGCTGTTTATCATGATGGCCGGTGCTGGCTTAAGAGCAAGGTCGCAGCTTCATCGGCACGCCCGCACAGCCAAGTTGCCGTGTTAAACTCTGCTCTGACACCTCCCTCTTCCCTCTGCCCTAGCCAGAACGGCAAGCAGGTCAAGGAGCCAAGTGGTAGAAGCTATACCGTCGCTTGCAATGTGGACCGTCCCGGCGGTGACTTGATATCAATGAAGCTCGATAGCTTCAACAGTTGTATCAGCTGGTGTAACCAGATAAGCGGCTGTGTTGCTGCTGCCTACCACGATGGCCAGTGCTGGCTGAAGAAGACACTGTCGTCTCCTTCTGCCCATACGAACGGTCAGGTTGCCGTCTTGAGCAGCAAGCTGCCGCAGACATCAACTCACACTACGTCAACGACTACCAAGAAGACCACATCGACGACTATCAAGTCGACGTCTCTCTCTACCCAGAAGACTTCAACCACTACCAAGTCCACGTCTGCCTCTACCCAGTCGACCACATCGACGACTACCAAGTCCTCGTCCATCTCCAGTTCCGTGACTTCTGTTACCACCTCGAGCGCCACTCCCATTAGCTCTTCTAGCACCAGTTCATCTGCTGCCACTACTAGCTCAACTGCCGCTGCCACTACTTCAACTGAGGTTACGGGTACCGCATCTTCGACTAACGCTGCGTCAACATCTGCGACAGCCTCGAACAGCCCCTCAAGTGCCACAGACAGCCCTTCAAGCGCTTCTGATGTCTCATCGCAAACTGCGGCTCCAATTACTACCGGCGCTCCGGCTCCGAACGGCACTCTTCAGACACCGACAGGCCCCCTGACCCTTGCTGCCCAGCCGAAAGTGACTCTTGGCCCATTGACGCCGCCAAATGTCGATATCGCAGGCACTGCAGTCATCACCCCTCAGGAGGTCTCGCAGCTTTGGTTTGGCAACGCATCGGCGGCATCTAATGCCTCGGATGCCATCAACGCCCCTACCGTTCGGGTCAACATGACCTTTGAGTACCCCTCGGTTGTACTAGACAACTCCGTCAACATCCTCAACATCCAGTGTGACTCGGGAAGCCTGTCCGCTAGCTTTGCCACCGAAACAGCCTACAATGCGGCCAAGACTTCCTGGGCAGCGGCCGAGGGCGATAGCAACAACCTGATCATCATCACGGCTGCCTCTGGATGCAGCTCAGATGGTCACTATATTTACTTTGTAGCAAGCCAAATCACCTTTAGTGATTCGACCAAGTCCGTAAGTTGCTCTGGCTCCATTGAGTCGGTCGCTGATATAGCCCAAGGGGTCGGCCTCGACTTTGGCTCTCTTGGGACTCTGGCGCCAGCTATTCAGCCAGATCCTGAACTTGCGGCTACATATGGTTGCACCTCTCCTAGTGCATCTAACGTCCACGGTTTGCCTGCAATTTACTGTGGTCCTGATTTCGATTATCGTCTCGATAATCAGCTGGGCTATTA
The DNA here is from genome assembly GCA_003012085.1 of Trichoderma brevicompactum. Classification (NCBI taxonomy): domain Eukaryota; kingdom Fungi; phylum Ascomycota; class Sordariomycetes; order Hypocreales; family Hypocreaceae; genus Trichoderma; species Trichoderma brevicompactum. The sequence continues at coordinate 26,020 of PXNZ01000319.1, read as the reverse complement.
TTCTGTGGCAGACGAAGATTTCAATGTAAGCCGGTAGCTCTTTTATTCCTTCATTACACTCCTTTGTTTGTCGTCTACTAACACCAAAACAGGCCACCCTGGCGGCTGTGATGCCTGGAGTCGATCATAGTGCCCTTGAGCGCCGAGGCCTCCATCGCAGATTCTCTCTCTCTGGGGCCATCCATGCCGTTGCCAATTTCGGAAAGTCTGTTGCTAATGCGGTTGTCAACGATGCAAAATCTCTTGGAAATGCTGTCGTGAACACGGCCTCGTCGCTTGCCAGCAATGCTTTTTCGAACGCCAAGAGCATAATCAAAGGTGCTGCGTCATTCGCTGTAGGTCTTGCCCAGGGCTTGTATAAGGCCGCGGCTTTTGTGGTCACGGGTAACCTCAACTTTGACAAATCTTTCGACTTCCCTGTGAACGTAGCTCCGCCAGCCAGCGCGCTGGATGACTCCCCCTGGGGCGACGGCTTCAAGTTCTATACGTGGACTCCTGAAAAGGGCGAGTTTTATAATGCCCAAGATGCGGCTCTTGACAAGATCAAAGGCGTTCTCATTGGTGAACCTGACCCAGAGCCCAGCATTGAGCTTTGGTGTGTCGATTGCCATGTTAAGGGCGACATCAAGCTCGAAGGCAGCGCCACTTACACACTGTCGAATGGCATCAGCAAGGCCCAGCTATCTATGAAGGGCAACCTTGATGCCAGTCTCTACCTTGGCATGAATGCCTTCGCCGAATGGGATCCTACGAAGGAATACGACTTCCTTACCATGGGGCTACCAGGCCTGACAATCCCGGACATCTTCACCCTTGGTCCTATGATCTCGCTCGGCGTTTCGGTTGATCTAGATATTAGCGCTGTTGGACAGTATCTCGTCGGCGCTGACCTGACCTGGTCTCAGTTCTCGGCCGACCTCGATGTTATTAACCCTAGAAGCTCGCAACAATCAGGTTGGGTGCCAAACATCCAGGATACAGTCCAGGCCGACGGCAGCTTGACTGTTAACTCCACTCTTGGTCTCCCCGTTACTCTTGGCTTTGGAATCAACATCTTGAACGGCAAATACAATAAGGAGCTCAAGGTTATTGATACCCCCGGCGTCCGTGCTAGCTGTAAGTCTTCCTCCTTCTCCTGTCAACTCGAGCTGCAGGCTAATCATCTTCCTCTGCTACAGTGGAGTACGATTTCACCAACGAGATCAACAATGGCCAAGTCAACACCGACCCCAAGGATAACTGCTATGGCATCCACTGGAGCCTGGGCGTTGTCAACACTGTTAAGCTCGACCTGTCCGACTTCAAACAGGGCACCTATACGCTGGAGGAGTGGGATGCCCCCGTGTTCGCCTCGGGCTGCATCGGCGAGAGCCTCAGCATCGCGCCACCCACGGCCACCGTGGCGGCTCCCACCGGCGGCAGCACCTTTGTGCCCCCTCCCCCCTCAAACAGAGACTGCTCTTCGCTCAGCTGCCCGAACGACGATGGGGCCTTGTGCGTCACAGGCGGAGAATACTTCCAACTTACCTGCCAGCTTGCATTCTCGTCCTTTTTCCCTGGGGCGGGGCTCATCCATACCAGTGGTGTGGATGAATGCCTGAATAGTTGCACCTCTGACAGCAACTGCTCTGGCGTCAATTGGTTTAGCTTGCCCAATAACAATCCATTGGGCCTTGGCTGGGCTTCTAATCTCCCTAATTGCTGGCTGTATGGCAACGGAGATACGCCTAGTAGCACGCCGAACCCAGGCTTCTGGACTTTCACAAAGGCAGGAACAGTACAGAAGAAGCGAGACCAACTTGTGAAACGCGTGACGACGGTGACCACCGGTGCTGCAACCACGAGCACTGCCACCACAAGCACTGCCAACTCGAAAGCTATTGTTGCCGATACGCTCAGTCAGACGGCTTCTGCCACGGCTTCAACTACAGCCACTTCGACTGATGCGACGGCAAGCAGCACCGCCACTGGCTCGATCGACGGTCCTCACGAAATCTCTCCCATCACAATCACCGACGCAACCGGCCAGCTGCTCGTCAACCCTCATGTTAACGGCAGCTTGTTCGTCTCTCCAGCCAATAGCACCGTGTCAATGAACACTCTGACCAACGGCATCACCTTCATGGCTGATCGTACCAACCCCCTTGTCACGGGCGACTCATCCGACAGAGTTCTTTACTACTTCCCCGACACAATCTCTGCTGTGGGTGCTTCGCGACTTCGTTTGGCCTCGTGGGACGCCATCCCAATTGGTGCTGAATTGATTTTGCTGTTCCCGACGGTTTCCAGCACTGGTGAGACGGTTCTCGTTGCCCTAGACAGCACTCATAACATCTTCTTCCCCTTTGTCTGCACCATTGAGGGCCAGCTGAACAAAATCTTCCTCGTGTCCGACGCTGCAACCGGCGAGGCCACGCTGACGAATCCCGACTTGACGTATACCGTCATTGGTGGTATCGCCCAGTCGTGTGTCTCACTCGCCATGGTGGCTGAAGACTTGCAGGGCTGGAGTCCCCCCAAGTCAACATAGAGTGTGTAGAACTACATAGAAAGAGATGGTTATTCTTTAGAGAAAAGGAAATATAGCAGGAAATTGTACATTAGGAATTTTAATATACATGACATTATTCACTTCGCAATCGGCACTGAGAGTGAATGTTCTTCACCAGAGCCGCTTCCGCGTAAATGGTCAATCTATGACTTCAAACATAATACGTCAGATGGCATCTTCGGAGACCCTACGGAGCACCACTATCTAGCTCGTCATTAGTGACGGGAGACGGAGGCCCCATGCGAGACTTATTTCCGAGTCATCTCCAGGCTGAACACGAGCTGATAATTTCTCTCAAGTGGATTTTGGAGACTCATTGGAGTATTACCCCAATAGAATGTGTTTATACCAAGCTTCCATTCTATCCCACAAGAGAAAGGCACTGGAATACTAGTCAAGTGATATTCCGTGAGGTTGTCTATGTCAAATGCGGGCCGCGAGAAGTTGGTGCGGGCTTTGGTTGGGGAAGGTGGACCTTCACAGGGCACTTGGAGAACCCGAGGAAAAACCTCGGTCAGCACCATGTAAGTAGGTATATATAGGTAATAGTATATAAGGATAGAGTAAGATTCGCTAGCCTGGAAATTCCATGGCTCTGTCCTTCCAAGTATCGTCCCTGATAATCCAATGTCTCTCCAAGGCCTCAATGACAGCACCACGAGCCTAAAGGACATTCTCCGGGCACGACAACAAGCTCTTCATCGCAAATCGTGTCTTCCATGTAGGGAACGAAAGGTTAGGTGTAACAAGGAGAGTCCATGCTCTACTTGTGTCAAACGGGATCATGCAGACCTTTGCACTTACCGTGACTCTCGGGCGCCAAAGCTACCTCGTCACCAATCACCTAATAATGGAAGACTGTCTGTTCTCCAGGATAAGGCAAAGTCTCCCCAAGAACACCATGGAAACGCTCCAGTCAATGACGGTGAAAATACCGCGACAACGGCAAGGCCAACTGGCGACAACTCCCAATCCTTTTTGAACCCGACCGAGGGCCAAAATCTCAGTTTATTAAGCGACAATGCTATTGTTGCAATAGCTAGCCTCAGGTCATCATTCCCATCAGACAGCCCAGCCAGGACAACAGCTTTCGGGACGGGCGTGTTGCCACTGTTAGGTAGCAGTCTTGTGAACCCAACGACTGAGTACTCTCCCTTTTCGAGGTCTGCTCTTTATCGTGCTTTTCCAAAAGACCAACTTATTGTCAAGTTATTTGAGGCTTATCGCTATCGAATTCATCCATTCAACCTCAATACTTATAATCTAGACGAGATTGAGCGAGAATTGTGCGCCTTTATGAACAATAGAAATAATAACACTGATCATTTGGCGCTTCCGTCCCAAAGTGAATGTGGATTTCTATGCCTTCTACACGCCCTCTTAGCACTGGGAGCTCAATTCTCAGACCTTCCACCAGAGCAACGATTTAGGCTGTCTGAGAATCACAGTATGCGGATAAGCCAAAATGTACATCATTTGCAAGAGTTTATACTGATAGAAGAAAAATAGTCAAAATTGCCTTCGAGACGCTCAAGTCAGCGAATTGCCTTGCGCGACCTTCGAAATATGCCCTTCAAGCAGTTATTCTACTCGGAAATGCTCTGCAAAACGATATGAAACCCCAAGCAGCTTGGGTTCTTGGAGGGACAACAATACGGCTAGCCCAGTGTTTAGGACTTCATAAAACATCAGATCGATTTCTGCATTCCTCAATATCGAATCAAGATGCATCTCACCTACGGTATAACTTGCCTCTCTTACATATCTATTTATATTCCTTCTGACTCTGGATAGTCTAGCCGTTGTCTGGCAAGATGCCCTCTTATCTCTTGCTTTCAATCGGTCGCCAGTATCTTATGACTTGGATCATAAAGCAGATTTAAAAGCTTTAGATGGGCAAGGCGGCAATCTCCAGTATTGTCAGGCCGTCAACTGGCTAGCACATATTGCTCTACGATACATGCCATCTAGATCCTCTGAAACCGGGCCCTTGGGACCACTTTCTCTGCTCCAGAGCGTTGAATCTATTGAAAACGCACTGTCACCACATCTTAAAGATCGTCAATCCTGTCAATCAATTCAACAAGTCCAAGAGTTCTATTCCTTCTGTATGCATAAGAACTTCATTGTTGCTACCCTTTGTCGTCGGTGTATCTCAGACAGACTGTCTGGATCAACTATGACCAACGATGTCTATGTACGGGAGTATATTCATGGCGCGCTTCGATGCGGTGCTCAGGCTTATATTCATCTACATTCGCTTGATGGTTACGGAAGACGAGCATGGGCAGTCGTTCATAACGGACTGACCTCCGTGCTTCTCTTAAGTCTCATGAAAGAGACCAGGAGCAGTCCTGACACTCGCAAGTTGCAAAACGAGCTTCTAGATAATCTCATAGAAACAGATGGGGCTACAACAGCCAGCCCTGATTCAATGGCGGCAGGGCGTCTGTCTGAAACTTGCAGAAGGGCTTTAGAAGCCGTGAAGACTCTCAAACTCTTGGCAGAAAATGAAGATACCCTAGGGAACCACCAGCCATTACCGGTAACTTCAACCACAAGGGATTTACCAACATCCTTAGGGCAGGTATCTCTTCCAGTTGACGAGATAAATCTATCCGGGTAAGTGTGGCTTCCTTCAGTGGGCTTCATGGCTAACTAGCGATAGACTGCCAATCACAGCAGATTGGTTTTACAATTTCGATAACAACCTGTCGCCTTCAAGCACTTTCGATTTCCTTTTATCCGATCCAAGTCCAGAAGAGATGGGCTTTCAGAGCGAGTTTATTATATGAATCTTCATATTTAGACCAAAACGAATTCCTATTTGAACCGTAGCGACCTTTCTTTCCATCAACCCGTACCCATTTACGGTGCCAATTACTGGCCGACAATGTAACTGCTAAATAAATTTGATAGTAAAATTCTATGGGGTACTGCATTGTAGTTTCTTTTGTCAGTTGGATGAATTAGATAAAGTAGCTGGCCTGTGATATTAATAGATTAAGTAAATAGCTGTAGAGTAAGTAGATAGTTATAGAAATGCGTTTTCTCAAATGAGTTGAAACTGATTAATATCCTATAGCCCTTGGTAAGATGATTTTAGTTAAAGATACAATATCCCAGTGTTTTGCACTTTATTTTTATGTAGGTGTCTGAAAAATTAGATCAGGGTTGAATCGAGCTTGCGACGAGGGCCACTACGGTTCAAATAACAATTCATTACGGTCCGAATATGAAGACTCTATTATATAAACTACTAGTAGATGTTATCCTCTAGCTAGCTTTCGAATTTGATTTGGTGGCCTGTGATCCGTCATACACTGCAAAGATGACCTCTAGGATTTGTATCCATAAAGCTCCCAGTTATCAAGTACTTTGGCCTGAATCTCCGGAGGAAAAGAATTTTTGAAATCGGCTACTTCCCAATCCTTACCAGTTGTGTACTCAGCCGGGAACAAGCAGTCGGAAACTACTTTTCCTCCTACCAAAGGGTTCCCTCCACCTTGCGACATGAAGGGAACCAAGGGGTAGCCAGGAACGTCATCGAAAAGGTGTTCATCCAGTCCCGGCCGGCAGCGAGTGCAGAAAGCCCATAAGATATCCTTAAAGTCGTAGATATCGATATCTTCACCGACGAGGAGAATCCTGTGAAATGGACGAGCCGCTGTGATTTTAAACACGATGTCACCTATCTTGCGGCAGAATTCTTTCGGTGTTGTCTTCAGTGCCCGCAATTTGTCTGTGTCAACTCGTAGCGCAATCCATGTCGCTTGAGACTCAAGCGGACACCAAATATCGGTAATCGGGAGGTCGTACGGCTTTAGCTGGGAGCTGATCTCCGCAACTACAACAGGGGCACCAAGCGATTGCTTGTCTCCGTCAGTATGTGTGTAAAAATAGTCTTTGATTCTCGGCTCCAAGAAGACTTACCGTCTCGTCCGTCAAACGCCCACTACAGCATACCGGCATGATGGCATTTTCCCGATACGTAATCAATTCCACCCTGAAGCTAGGCCGGTTCACAGCACCTGGGAACAGATATCTTAAGAGCGAATGTCAGAAAATATAAAGCGTGAAGAGTGACGGTGGGAAACGCCTACTTACCCATGCATCTCACCAAACGGGCCTTCTGGTACTGTCTCGGTGATAGAGCAGTATCCCTCAAAAACAATCTCGGAGTTGGCAGGGACAAAGATGTCATTAGTCTCGCACTTGACGACTGGTACAGGAGACCCGGTAAGAGAACCAACATAGTCCACTTCAGACACCCCATCGGGTAGTGGCATGCTTGCTGCCAGGATAGCTGCAGGAGGGGCGCCAAATACTAGAGCCCACGGCATATCTTTCCCCTCCTTCTTCCACATCTGAAAGATCTGCCAGATGCTGCCCGACTTGGACAATAGCTGAGTGATATGGTTTCCATCGTGTACCATGCCACGGTTGACTGACCAGTTGACCCACTTCCCGTCTGGGGACTGAACGACGTTCATCCCGTATGTCTGGAGATACTTTCCTCCATCGGCTTGGTGTAATAACGGAGATGGCAAGACGTTGAGATCGAACTGATCCGCTGTTAGACGGAACTCTTTGCATGGGCCAGTCTGTACTATTTGGGGAGGAATGGGAGTGGCAGCTTTGGCTGCCTGCATTCTGTCCATGATTGTCTTGATATGAGCATCTGGCTGTAAGCCAACATGTCTAGCGAGACGGCCGAATTTTTGTTTCGAGTCAGCCCTCAAAGAGCACGGCGCGCCAAGTATACGCCAGAGGCCGTTTTCGTTTTGACCTTTCAGTTTGTTGAATAGTGGAGCTTGTCCATCGCTTTCGACAACCTTGCGAATAACGGCCCCGACTTCCAAATTGGGGTCACATTCTTCGTTGATCTGAATGAGATCATTGTCCTCTGCAAGGGCTTGAACAAAAGCCCGAAAGTCTCGGGCACATTCTAAGTAGGAAGACATGGCGTTTAATTTTTTTCCTCTGGTCTTAACAGTAGAGTTGAAAACAAAGCGTATGTTGGAATTAAGCAATGAATATTGTCTGGACCAGGACATGCTTTGAACTGGAGAATCGCTTCGATTATATACTCGGGATTATACCTTTCATTTCATTGTCTCATAAAGAGCCTTTACTGCTCTGGGTGTAGTATTTGACTACGAAATGCGAGGTCTTCGAGAGTACCGAGGGTCTCCGACAGCACCGAAGCCTCCGAAAACAACCGAAACATCAAAGCCAGATAGCTGATTTAGACAGCAATAGCTTTTTGTAGCGAGGCAATATGATTAAATAACTAAATATAAATATGTTGCCTTGTTTGACGATATAAAACCTACTGGTATTCCAAGACATAGATACAGCATATTGATTCTATTCCATAGTAAAACCCAATAACTTGATGACGCCTATTCTTGAAGCTTACCTTCAATAGTTTCCCCCATCAACCACCTTCAAGCTTAAAAAGCAATTCGCAAGACTTTACCAAAAGAAGAGGAAATCATGCCTGCCGAACAACGCCAAAGAAGAAGAAGAATCGTTGTTGCCATAACAGGTGCCACTGGTGCACAAATAGGTATTCAGACACTACTGGCCCTGAGGAAGCTCAACGTCGAAACGCATCTGATCATCAGCAAATGGGGAGCCGAGACAATCAAATATGAGACAGATTATACAGCAGCTACTATCAAGGCACTAGCCGATTTCTCGTATAACTCCCACGACCTAGGAGCGCCTATCTCAAGCGGCTCTTATAAGGTTGACGGCATGATAGTTGCGCCCTGCTCCGTCAAGACTCTCGCAGCGATAAACGCTGGGATCTGCGATGATCTCATTACTCGCGCTGCAGATGTATGTTTAAAGGAAAGAAGGCGCCTTGTCCTCTCAGTCAGAGAGACTCCTCTGAATGAAATTCATTTGCGGAACATGCTGGATGTGACTCGGGCCGGAGCGATCATTGCGCCACCAGTCGTGGGCTTCTACACACATCCAGCATCTTTGGAAGAGGCAATACAACAAATGGTCGGAAGGGTGCTGGATCTATTCGATTTGGACTCCAATGATTTTACAAGATGGCACGGGTTGAAAGACAACATCTGAGTTTGAAATCAACAGACTAATGCCTAGTGAAATACCTAAAACATTATATTACAATTTTCAAGTCGTCGCCCCGAATCCAAAGACATACCAATACTCCTAATTTAGCGAAATTATATATCCATAATATGAACCTACTTCTTCAAAGTATGAGGCTTGAGCTCGTGCTTTTGCTCGGGGGGCCTTTTCACAGCGATAAAGTAATTTTGACCAGTTTCGGAAACAGCATGAACTGCAACATCTTCGCCAAATGGCCATTCTTCGATAAACTGCGAGTCGCCCCGACGGTCATACTCTGCATACTCTGCCGGGTCGAGACACTTATGTGCAGCCGTCCACGCATCTGCGCGATGGACATAAGTCCCTTCTATTTCCGTGGTTTGTTGGCTGCCACTACGATCGGCATTGTAGTCCACGGTGATCTGCAAGACGTAATGAAGGAACTTGGCACCCTCAGGTAGTCTTATATCTCCATCTGAGGTCGCGGTTAACGTCTCATTATTTGGTGTGGTATCGATTCCAACAAGGAACTCTTGTCCGTCGAAGGCGCGGGCAAAAACCAAGACGCCATCGCCGTGGCTCCAGCTCTCGGATGAGCCCGGGGCATGACGAACGTGGAACACTTGGAAATCATCGGACGCAAAGTTAACAGACTCAAGTGAATGAGCGGCAAATTTCTTCGCAGCCTCTAAGGTGCCGTGTGTTTTGAGAACAAATGCCGTACGGTTGGCACCAGATGGGTCGTGAGAATAGTCGATTACCGTAAGAACAGTGTGGAACAGCTGTTCTGGGACGAATTTGGACGATGCACCGTTAACAGAAGCCATGGTATAAATGTAGTCGCTTCTAGGTAGCTCTTAAAAATGAATTGTACTGCTGTCGATTAGTTTACATATAGCGAACTGAAGCTCCCCGCATCTCAGTATTTATACAAAATGGCAATTGCCACGCTTTCCCAGCAGATGCTGTGATTATCATACCACCATCTCTGAAGCTACCGATGTTTTGCATCATGTGACAGACGTACGTGTAGCAAGTTGCGTAATTGGCAGGGCTAGTTTCTCCTCAAGGGAAACTTAGTATATTAATCGCATAGTCTTAAGCTCACCCCCACGACCTGTAAAGTTTTGAACGTTGAAGCTTGACAGACAGTAACCAATAAAATCTGTCAGGATAAGACCCAAAGCTTATTCCACTAACCCTCTGACGTCTTCATAGATCAGATCATTAAGGCTTAAATTCCGTAGCTGAATGAAGCACCCCGGCTAGGGAAACACGCTTGCCCGGTTAATTAATTGTTCACTGTCCATCCCGCTTAAGCTATTCATGGTGTCGTCTGCTGGACAGACGGGACGGGTCCGGACAAGCGGGTAAATCAATGGCCGCTAGACACGGCAATAGTACAAACCACGCCACTTGAAACTCTATAGCTCAGATTTCTCAGTATTCAATCGTGAAAATCGAATGATAATCGTATGACTTTAGAATCATTCTTTACAGGTGTTGGTGATCTTAAGCCGGTGCGTGTCGACACTCGCCGATGATATCCTGCTGAGGAGCACGTTGTTGGCATCTCTGCATGTACAGAGACTTGATTAGGTCATAACCTCTCGCAGTAGAGAGAGCAATGCGTGCGAAAGCACTTCATTAAATTCATTAGGGTTAATTAACAGTGTGCCCGAGCAATACAAAATCTGTGGCGAATTTCTTTTTTTTTTCTCCTGCTTGATGATGGTTCACCAACTCTCCATGTCGTGTTCATAACGATCAAGGATTCACTATAGCCGTCATGGAGGGCAGGGTTATTAAATCCATCTACGGTTTAATGCTGATCCCCAAAATTTGCCTTGCATCTTAGATGTAAACAGAATTTATACCTATAAAGCTTCTCGACAAGTTTAGCATCAACGGTGTTTAATAACTCTTTGCAAGCTCCTTTAGGCATGGGAGCTGCATGGAAGGCTAGCGTCCCATCGACATTGACAGGAGAAAGGCGGAAATGGTCTCCAACGCGGTTTCATACAATGAATCTACCATAGCTGGGAGTGACTCTGAGTGATGAACCGAATGGAGGGATGAGCTGCCAGGCTACGAAAAGTCATGTCGCGTGGTAGAGTAGCCGGGTTTTTAACAATCTCAGTTGTAGCCGTCGTAATCTCGATAGCGTTTGCATCCCTAATCCAGTGTGCGATAGGGTACAGATTTGAGAACGTGAGAGGTAATCTTACGTATGTCCATCCTAATATTACCTTCACTGCGGTTGCCGGGTGTTGTTTCCCGCATCCTCGGAAGTATCTGATAGATTATGGTCGTCTCCCCCGTTCCTATTCCACCCCACCCTCACAGCTGCTACATAATATTTCTGGTCCACAGACTATTCTACTGGGTCGGCGCTCTTGGGAGAGCCTTTTTTGCTGTGGTCCATGAGACATCGATAACAAGTGGGACATGCAACAATAGCAAATAGAAGTCTTCAAATACCTCTCATGGCCCAGAGATGGCCACTTTTCAGCCAATCACGCCCAAGATACGACGTCCGTCATTATAAATCATATTTTATAGCCAAAGTTACCACAAAAGATAGAAAATTGGCCATGACCGCTATCAGCCAGCTTGTCAACAGATTTGGCGAAGGACGAAAGCGAGGAATAATTTTGTCAGCATATTTGCTGGACACTTTCTGCAACTGCTCATATGCTATATCAAATGTGGTTTTAGCTGCTTATATATTAAAGAGCTCCGTTTCTGAGTCAAATGAGCCGCCCAGCCTGGTATTGGACCGTGCTGGTACATGCCGTCCGCATCCATGGAGATAATTATCCTGATTTTGGGTAGCTCTAAGCTGGATAATTGGATTTGGGAGGAAAACTTAACTAGTTAACCATCTGTGATTCGGCTGTAAGCCTCTTTCTTGCTAAGTAATTGATAATAGACATGATGTTGATGCCCGCTACCCACGTTGTTGCTGATGGTAAGCTCATACTGTTCGGGACTTGCCTTTGCCAGGCGCCAAGCAAGTACATATACTATGATTCCTGTCCCTAAGCTGCTATTTCTAGCTATTCTCTGATGGGATATAGACAGAATTTTCAAGGGACAAGATCAATATACGGCCAGCGTAATGCCACCTCACATGGGCGCAGTCTGTGGGCATATGTGCTATTGGAATTGAAGAGTAATGGGCTGTTTGGCTGCTATTCAACAAAGTAATTGGATATTCACGGGGTAGCCCATAATAAGACCTGTAACTTGAGAATAGCGGTTTGGAATATTTACCACCATATAGGTCATTTATTCAAGTGTAGCTAGATACCGATACTCAAAGATGCAAGTATTTCAATGGCCACGCTCTCCGTACATGGCACAACTACAGCATCAATGTAAATTTCTAATATAGGATTCAACACAACAATATTAAGTAACGTTATTACTTCTATAAGAATTCGGCAAATAATCTGATCAGAATTCTACTTCGGCTACTCCTATTTGCGGCGTTGACCGATTGCTATTAATCAGCCAATACGCAGGTTCCAGAAAAGTCTATTTTCAGGCAAATACTCGGGGCGTGCCTAGCTTGTTTTCTGGACTCATGGACCTTCTCCACTTGGGGTATAATGCTATGAACTAACTCTAGTCAAGCTATCCGCATAATACAACTTACATTGCCACTGCATAGGCACAACACGGGGTGTAGAAAATAGGACTAGCACACCGCAATGCAGTATTTTCATTCTATCCCATTTAGTGCTAGTAATTGCTTTGTCGTAGATGCGGGGGTTTATAAGAGGCCCTTGGCGAATGTACATGAATTACCACACACCCATATATGTTCAATGCCGAATCAAGCAATTGCTCCCAACAGTGCTGGCAATCTTCTTACGCCACGGATAAGAACCACAACATGGGTAGGCCAGCTATTTCATTCGGTATTTGGATTGTAAATATGGATACTAACATACTGAATAGATAATCACTTCCAATTTATCTCGATACAAAGCCCTGCAGACGCGAAGGACCGTGAGAAAAGGCGTCGGGCACGCTCGCATGCCGCTAGACAAGGAAGACAACGGCTTCTGTATATGCCCTCGAGAGATGATGTCGGTACAGCGAGCCAGATGATGATACCCTGGTCTATTTTTGCACCGGTATCGGCCTATGGTCCCTTCGAGACCTTAATTGGAGACTCACCGAAGCTGAGAGCCCTGCTTAGCCACGGTATGTTACACACCGGTATAATGCGAATAACTTCCGCAGCTGAAACCCGCTGTAAAAATATAGATGCTGCAAGGCAGGCTGCAGAGCCCATATTTAGCGTTGCAGATCCCGTCGTCTTCCAGGATTTCAGCTCCGTCTTCCGAACCGATCTCGACGACCCGGCGCTTTTGAATGCTGTCAAGCTTACTTTTGCGTTTGCTGTTACCGGAGGAAATATAGATCAGGAGTGCCTTGACTACCAGAACCAAGCTATGAGCACGATTCGCGAAAGAATGGACTCTCTTGAGACAGCCTTGTCATTACCAACCCTGGGGGCCATCCTGCTCCTCGCTGGTGTAGAGGTAAGATGCCAATATTCTAATCACTTCTTAAGGCCAGAAAGTAGAAGTCGCAAGTTTTAACTTGCCGGTACCATTCTAGGCTCGTCTGGGTATGCGGTGGCAGGTTCAGTTACATATGGGAGCCATCCAGCAGCTGCTTGAATTGGGCCAGACCAAAACGATATATTTGACCGATGGAATCAAACGCGCCATCTTCTGGTAAGTGTTCAACAGTATTTATTGTACTAACAACAATATAGCTGACCGTACTTCTGCGTTTGTTTGAGCAGGCAAGATCTGAATTCATCCGTCATGACAGGGTCCAATCGCATAGTAGACCATACTACTTTTGCCGAACTCCAGTGGAAGCGAGATCCCTTTGCTTCTACCTACTTTGTTCTGCCGCCAGGATTTCAAAGGAAGGTTCATTTATTCGACGAAAACTTCATCGAGGTTCTCAAAGACATCCACGCGTTGCAATGCGTTCAAGATCTCCCCCGCTATTCTTGCCAGAACCCAGTGGAGATGCTACGTGTTGACAACCAGCAAGCATCCATTGGGTCTAGACTCGTGGACTTGCCGAAACTCTCGGCTACTATGGAAGCCTGCTATCTTGCAGCATACCTCAGTGCCTGCATGCTCTGCTGCAAAGTGTGGCGCCACTCTGTCATGCCAGTAAGTGAGCTTAATATGATGGGCCCTTCCATCCTTCTCGTGATCCGTTGACCTTCAATTATATTATATTGACTCCGATTTACATAGTCTCACGTCTCACAACGATTACTACGCAAATTACAAGAGTCAAGCAATGACATATTTTGGGATGACAATTTAGACATATTAGCCTGGATACTGTATATGGGCGGCTCATTCTCTCCTAAGGGCACAATACACTCGGAGTATAAGACCATTTTACGGATAAACCATACATCTAGGCTTGGAGGACTGTATTCCTCCCTAGAGGATCTTGTGGAAATTTTGAAGCAATTTATTTGGTCAGAGAAGGCGTATCGTATGCAGGTTGAAGAATTTTGGAAAGAGTTCCAAACAGAGTTAGTTTAGTGTGAGAAATGTTACTCTGTACGTTACTTTGACTAGATTTACCTCGAACAAAAACCAATGCATGTAGTATAGTTTACTGCAAATCTATACATTGCTTTTTTTATAAGCATACCTGGTATTGACTCGTGCAATAACTTATTTTGAAATAAGTATATACGTAAATATTTGCTAGTTGCTCTTTTCTTGGATCAATCCATTCGATTTATAATCCGTCTACTGATGGAAAATACGCTGGAAACGATGGACAAACTTGTCAGAATACACTTCTCGGGCGAGTTCGGGCGAGATGCAAGCTTGTTGCCCATTCATTACAAAGCCCACAAGCCCACTTTAATTTGTCAGGTGCCAACGCTAGCTATTTCAGGAAGCTTCCTCTCGGCCCAAAGGGGAAAATACTCAAGCTGGTGTGGATGGCGTATAATCGGGAGCTGCGAAGTGCTTGGGAGATTCAATTGAACAAAATTCAGGCACATTAGTATTAATAAAGATAGAAGTATATATAAATGGTTGAAATCTCTCGTACGTTTTACAGAAAAGCATTACATTCTTCAATCTCAATCATTGACTTGCAAGATATCTTGTGTTGCAAAACTTCACACCTTTTTCCCCCTACACCTTAAACATATTCGTACTTACAAACGGATCATCATTTACAATGGCTGAGTCACGCCTTTGGAAACCACTTAAAATTGCGGGAGTTGAAGTTAAGCACCGCATTGGCATGCCCGCCTTATCTCGCTTCCGAGGAACCGACGAGCATACCGCAACATCGATGATGAAAGAGTACTACAGCCAGCGATCTCGAATCCCAGGCACCTTGATCATCACGGAGGCCGGCATAATCTCTCCAAATGCTGGTGGCTACCCCAACGCACCGGGTATCTGGCGCGAAGATCAGATCTCCGCTTGGAAAACCATCACTGATGAAGTCCACCGAAACGGCTCCTTCATCATTTGCCAAATGTTTCACGTGGGCCGCGCAGCAGTTCCGGAGATTGCTCAAAAAGAAGGAATAGAGATTGTATCTGCTAGCGCCATCCCTCATGAGGAAAATGCTCCTGTACCAAGGGCCCTTACTGTGGAGGAGATCAACCAAATTGTGCAGGATTTCGCAACTGCTGCGAAGAATGCTATTCGTGCAGGTTTCGACGGCGTTGAGCTCCATGCTGCAAACGGCTATCTCATCGACAGCTTCATTCAAGACGTTAGCAACACTCGTACAGACGCGTATGGTGGTAACATCGAGAACCGATCTCGCTTTGTATACGAAGTTATGAAAGCTGTCGGCGACGCTGTTGGACCCCAACGCGTTGGAATCCGCATGAGCCCGTGGAGCACATTCCAAGGGATGCGGATGAAAGAGCCAATACCGCAGTTCTCAGATGTGATTAGTAAAGCAAAGGATCTAGGTCTCGCCTATATCCATTTAATTGAACCACGAGTTGTCAATAACGAGGACCTTGATCATCCAATTACCGACAGCCTGGACTTTGCAATCAACCTATGGGACATGCCAATCCTCCTAGCAGGTGGATATAGACCGGATAATGTGCAAAGAACGGTTGATGAAATGTACCCCAGCAAAGATATCGTCGTCATGTTTGGCAGGTACTTTGTAGCAAACCCGGATCTGGTATTCAGAATCAAGAACTGCCTACAACTGAATAATTATGACCGCAGCACTTTTTATGCAGTTAAAAACCCTAATGGATATCTCGATTATCCTTTCAGCGACGAGTTTTTGGCAAGTGCTAAAGCATAGCGTATAATTTGGTATTAATAGCATTTAGAAATAATAAATTTTATGTCGTATTTACTATTTGGTTATTAATTAGTGGATTTTTTTTTTACTATCTCTCTGTTCTGCATATTTAGAGATTTGGTATGAACGGAGATGCAAGAGAGTCTGTTCACTTAGGCTATACGAGAACTGAAACATTCAAGAATGATATAGAAAAATTCAGTGTGTGATATTTCAGGCAGTGAGTAACTTGAATAGAGCGAAGAGCCACAAGATGGCAGTATTGCCAGAAACTAGCTGCTAGCGCTGCTAAGTGGCAGATGACGACTAAAATATCTCTGCCCTCTTCCATATTAAAAAGATGATCTCTGCATCTTCATATATGTGATCCAATCCGGTGGCAATAATGCTTCATGGCTCCGCCTTGCTTCTAGTCACTACACAGACACTCGTTCAACTATTTCAAAAGCCGAGAAACTTCCTTATTTCCGAATCTTTCAAGATTCTTTCGAAGACAGAATGAACCGACTCTGGGTGAATATTTGGGAAGAGGTCATTATCGAATGGCGCTGACAAAAGAGTTCCGCCTCTGCCCTGAATCAACTGATGGCTGGCCTCAAGTTCCAGATCAACATCGCCCAGACGTTTTGCCCGAGCCTCTTTCTCCAAAGCCGTTTCCACATCATGGTAAGTAACTGTATACTTATGACCAGTGATTGTCTCCAGTTCGTCGAAGATCTCTTTCCAAGTGGGCGAGGAACCATGGAAGCGATAGGTGCGTCGATGGCCATTGTCGACAGTTGAGAATGGGTGTCTGAGGGTCTCCATTGTATATGCGATGGCATCCGGTGTGGCCAACAGCGACTGCTTTCCTTCCGGTGTTCCATAGATATCGGCAACGTGCTTGGCATTGTCAATTCCGAAATGCTTGATAATGCTCCATTCTGTGAGACGTCCGAGCTGTATATATGTCCAACCAAGGTCTGGTGTGTCCGTCTCACGGGCGCGCTTCTCCAAGTGCTCTCTAGTGATGACCTTGTCTCGGTAATATCGCTGCGTCCAATTCGATCCCACACTCAGATCAGCCCCCCATTCGCTAGTATAAAAGTGTCGAACTCCGGCCGAAATCGCGCTATCAATGATGGTGGGCTGGTATTTGAGTGCGTGGTTGCCCAATGGCATCAACACACAGTCAAATCCGGTGAATGCTGCAACATCCGTGTACTTGCCAGAAACCTGCTCCATCCCACCGTTGCGGAACGTGGCGAAAAGGGACTGTTTTTCTTCTGTTTCTGGTCTAGATGTGTCATTGAAGAACGCAATTCGTTTGAATTCAGCCTTCCGGGAGATCAATGCTTGACAGAGAGCTTTGCCAATGGCACCTGAAGGACCAACGACCAGTATGGCGTCAAGGGTCTTTGGAGCAGCCATGTTGGGATATGTAACGTAGTCGTTGTGATGGAGTCGTCAATGAGAGTAAAATAGTTATCTGAGTAAGAAATGGCGGTTTAGAAGTAAAAGCTGAATATATTTATACCTATTAAAACTAAATGTATTAGTATATATCGGACTTAGACATATTCTCCGGTATCCCACTCAGGGATCGGCTTATGAGGACTACATTGTCCAAGTAACCCAATGCGGAAATACGATTGGTAAGCCATATCCAGATTGGTCGTCTCAAGCAGAACGTTTACACTAGAGGATATGGTGTCTTTATAAGCTTACCTGATTAGGCATTTACAACTTGCCTAGTAAGTATGTCTCACTGCTGACGATACGTGAGGTTATCTTCTATTGGTCTGAGCTTGTTGGTATACCGGGCAAAGTTGCCTCGTTGATGGAGTAGTCTGGTATACCGGACAAAGTTCCCTTGTTGATGGAGGAGTCAATGAGAGAGAAACAGTTATCTGAGAAAGAAATGGCAGTTTAGAGGTAAAAGCCAGAGATATTTATACTTGTAAAAACCTCAATGTATTAGCATATTTCGGACTCTCACATGCATGTATTTTACCATATCCAACTCAAGGATTAACTGATGATGGTTACCGCGTCCAAGTAACTCAATAAGTTACCTCGGTATTTTACTTTACTATTCGTGGGGCCATGTCCCGTATCTTCCGAGGGATGCATACCAGTATTGTATCAGGACAAAAAGTGGTCGTAGAACAGGCCGAGGATCTCTATGTGTGGCTGGAGCACCATTTACCTGTTATGGTTCCGAGGAATTAAGCTTACCGGAGGTGCCGTTTCGCGCCACGTCTCGGTGCGTAAACGTATGAAACTGTGGGGGAAGGATTTTAAGCTAAAAAACTAATATACATAAGCTACTTAGGTTGGAGAAAGTAAATCATGCATTCAAACTGGTAGGAGAAGGGGCCGAGGTAGAAAATGCGACTGCATATCAGATCGGACAGTGTGATTTATATGCATCATGCACTCCATACAGGCATTGAGTCAGCAGTGCTTATCGTGATGCCCCGCCAAAATTTGCATCGCGGGGCACAGATTTCTAGCAGCAACCTTCAACATCCCCAGAAAAGAGCCACGTGCTGGATGAAATTCTTGTGCGCAAACGCTTAGACAGCGCGCAAGAGGCTCTGTCATCAAGATGGATGCGGGATATCGCCTCCGATTGGAGGTGATGGTTGCTGGTGAGTTTATTGCCTGTGCGCTGCTGCTCTCTCTCTACATTGCGTGCTGACAAAACTGCACAAGACCTGGTGGAATTATGGCACGCTCATCGCACGCCTATAATTTTGTGTGCTCTTCTTCTCCTTGCCGGTCTGCGCGTATTTCTTCATACGACCGAAGAAAGAGAGCCTCTTCATGCACTTCCTAAGATTTATAACAAAGAACAACTTGAGACGGGCGAAAAGACGATCCCCCAGGCACAAGCTGTCGTCGAGACCGAGAAAAAGTCTAGTGGTCCTCGACGGATAAAAGGAGGCTTGACAAGGAAACCCTCGCAAGAGGATAAGACAACGGCAACCAATTATGCGGACAGACCCTCGAAAGTTCTAGTGTTCTTCTCGTCTGTTACCACAAAGACTGAAAAGATTGCGCACGATTATGTCAAAGCGCTCGAGACCTTCCTGGACCAGAAAACCAAGGAGACGAAGGGCAAATTCTTGAAGCCAGAGCTGCTCGATCTGACCGAAATTGATTTCGAGGACTATTTCGTCAGCCCTCCCAAGTCCGCTGAAGGTGCCGCATACTTCTACCTGTTCCTTATCCCAAGCTATAATATCGATACCATCAACGACACATTTCTGCAGCATCTCCAAGAGACGCATCATGACTTCAGGATCGATACTGCTCCCCTCTCTTCTTTGATCGGATACTCGGTATTCGGCTTTGGAGACAAGGAGGGATGGCCGAATGAGGATGAGGGATTCTGCTTCCAGGCCAAGGAATTGGACAAGTGGATGTCCAAGCTGACCGGCCGGAAGCGAGCTTATCCTGTGGGAATGGGAGACATGAAGAGCGATCACGTGGAAAGATTTGTCGAGTGGACTACAGGAGTCCAAGAAGTCGTTGCCCAAGTTGGACAAACTGGATTCCTTGGCGAGGGAGTTCCCGGCAGCGGCGACGCAGTGGAGAGCGATGACGAGGATGCCGAAGTCGATGACGGTGAAGTCGTTTTTGACGATGAGGAGTCCGGTGACAGCAAAAACTCCGACAATTCCAGGCCACTAGACGACGTTGAGGATCTAGGGAAAATGATTCGCCCTAATAAAGACGGAAGCGAAAGCACTCGGAAAGCACCCCTGGCTGTTGACTTTACCACATATCCCTCTGCTGGCAAGAAGAAAGGCCAAGCACCAATCATCAAGGAGATGGTGGCCAAGAACTCACCAACATATACCGCTCTTACCAAGCAAGGATACTCCATTGTAGGCTCTCATTCCGGCGTCAAAATCTGCCGTTGGACCAAGTCTGCCCTGCGTGGACGAGGCAGCTGCTATAAATATTCTCTTTACGGCATCAATTCTCATCAATGCATGGAGACTACTCCGTCGCTCTCGTGCTCAAACAAGTGTGTCTTCTGCTGGCGCCATGGAACGAACCCCGTTGGCACAACATGGCGATGGGTGGTTGATCCTCCTGACATGATTTTCGATGGCGTCAAAGAGAATCACTATAAGAAGATTAAGATGATGCGAGGCGTGCCCGGCGTTAGAGCAGAGAGATATGCCGAGGCTCTAAAGATTAGGCACTGCGCTTTGTCATTGGTGGGAGAGCCCATATTCTATCCTTACATCAATGAATTTCTGGCCCTATTACATAAAGAGCGGATTTCTTCGTTCCTAGTCTGCAATGCGCAGCATCCAGACCAACTCGCCGCTCTCAAGGCCGTGACACAGTTGTATGTGTCCATCGACGCCTCCAACAGAGATTCGCTGCGAAAGATTGATAGGCCTCTGCATCGGGATTTCTGGGAGAGATTCCTAAGATGTCTAGATATCCTGCGAGAAAAGCGTTTCCGTCATCGCACAGTCTACCGCCTCACCCTCGTCAAGGGCTTCAACGTCGAAGACGAGGTTGAAGGCTATGCTCAACTCATTGAGCGCGGGTTGCCTTGTTTCGTCGAGGTCAAGGGCGTGACCTACTGCGGCACAGCAACTTCCTCCAATGCTGGCCTGAGCATGTCCAACGTGCCATTCTACTGGGAAGTTTGCGAGTTTGTGAGGGCGCTAGACAAGAGGCTTCAAGAGAAGGGTCTCGGGTACGGGATTGCGGCTGAGCACGCGCACAGCTGCTGCGTCTTGCTGGCAAGCAACCGCTTCAATGTCGATGGGAAGTGGCATACGCATATTGATTACCAAAAGTTCTTTGAGCTTCTTGAAGAGAGAGGTGCGGATGGCGATTGGACGCCCGAGGATTACATGGGACCGCCGACTCCTGAGTGGGCGCTATGGGGCAACGGAGGATTTGACCCTCGCGATGAGAGGGTGGATAGGAAGGGCCGCAAGATGGAGGCTATTGTGGCACGCGAGGCACCGGAGTAAGACTGCTCAATGCTGCAATGTGTAAATCAAGATAAAAGTATAATATTATAAATGTTCACTAAAGACCATTCGAAGGGGGGAAATTGTCGGGTTGATATCACGTAGACCCAAGTAAGCCATTAGAATTTCATGTTGGATTATGGAAACGCTACCCACATTGCCCTTCCCAAAAAACCTCCCATGGCTGTATCATTTCACCGCACAACTGTTTACACAAATGCCCCCCAGATACTTCAATCCCGGAGCGAAGAAAAAAAGAGACTACAAAAAAAGGGTTTCAGGATTTATGGTACACCAAAGCAATTTTTCGATTCCCCCCTCATGCTTCTAGGCAAGATATATAATAGTAGAGGAGGGATCCGGAGCTTCGAGTCAAGGAATTTTTTTTGCCAATTTTTTTCTCCTTTGTCTTCAGTTCTTGCCAAGTTCAAAGGCTCTTATTTTTGGTTAGAGGAGGAGATGATGAAATTTTTTTCCATCATATTTTTTGTTGGAAGCTGAGTGGAGAGGAACACTCTGCTGGATTAAGTTTTTCCTTATTTAGTCGGCTCTTGTGGAGTTGGCTTAGTCGAGGCCGACGTTAGGGATGTCGCCGAGGTTAATACCCGCAGAAGAGGGACGAGTGCGGATGCTGATGTCGCCGTCGTATGCAATCATGTCGGCCAGGATATCTAATATGGGCTATTGGGGGAGATTGTCAGCTGTAAAAACCCAGTCGATGTATGACATAATATCGCAAAGAACGGCACGTACCTTGGGAACAGTGCTATCATAGATCTTGATAAGGTCTCCCGGAGCAGGGTAAACCTTGAGTCCCTTGTAGAAAGCGAGCGCAGAGTCAATCATCTTAGAGGCTAGAGTGAAAGGGAAATATAATGTTAGTGTTTTGTTTTTTTTCGCAGCCGCGGATAACGACATGGAGGGGTTCATCCATACGATCTTGGCTCAGCATCTCGCCCGTCATAACCTGTTCGTTGAAGAAAGCTTCTCGCTCCTCCACGCCGACAGGGAAGCCCTCCTCCTTAGCCTCGTCTACCTTGGCCTTGATGAGGCCGCGCAGTCGTTGTGTCGAGGCTTCTGCTTCTTCCTTCTCGGCCCGGACCTGCTTGCGCTCGTTTCTTCTTAGGTTACGACGGAATTCGGCGTCTCTTCGACGCTTAAAGTCAAAGTACACGGCATACGCTGCGGCAAAAGAAAAAAAGAAACGTTAGCAAAATCGAGCGTCTACCGAGAAAATACCGCGCAGGTCATTGGGGCAGAGACGAACCCACGAGGCCCGTCGCAACGGTTGCGACTGATGCCGTCACCACGGTGCTTGTCTGAACCATTTTTGACGAATGGAGGGGAGCTTGGAGAGCCGGCCGGTCAGGGTTTCTAAGCTGTAGCTGCAAGTGAGAAAATAAAAGATGACGGGCTCCGGGGGGATCGGCCTTTACGGTTGCTGCTCAGAGATGGCCCTGTTAAACGGCAGCAGAGAATTGAGCTTCAGCTTTGAAAGATGCCGTCGCCAATTTTTTTTTTCCTTAGAAAAAGATATCACAAGGAATATGGAGTCACTGCGATACCTGCTAGCTCGGAACATCGATTGAGCGATGCTGAAGGCGATCGGCACATTATCGGTTAAACGCAATTGACTCGCCTAGTCGCTACTAGCGATACTTGGAGCTCGCTCTAATACTCCGCTAAACTCCATACTACTCTATGTATTGAGTTCTAACCTGCCACGCAACAGCCATCCTATCGCCGCGGAGCTTTCGAGCTCTGTACACCAGCTTAGACAAACAGACGTGACCTGGAATTTAGAATCCACCTGTGGATGCCGATACCCTTATCATCTGTGACTTTCTTTTCCCCTGCGCTGGCCATTACAACCCTCGACCCTCCGTTCATTGAGCAGCGGGCAACATGTCTGAGGAACGCAGCAAGATAACATTGTCCCTTCGAAGCGGGAAGCGACGAAAAGCTCGCCCCGTCATCAGTGCGCCGCGACAGATATCTGCGCCAATCCCGCAGGATGGTGCGACTGGAGGCGCGGCTGCTGCCCCTGGACTGCTTCCGCTGCCTGAGGCGCCTCGCCCCCGACCTGTGGGAGCTGGTGGAAAGGTAGGATCTCAGATGCCTTTGAGAAGAATTCTTCTGATTGGCCGACTAATATTGTCTTTGTAGACGTCTGATCTGGTCAAGCGACGCTTCTCCTCACGATTTAACAACCTGCCTCCCGAATTCGACGCGGCCGCCCCGCCTGTTCCAAGTCTACCTCCTCTTGAGCGGTACAACACCGACTACCAGCCCCCTCCATCACGAGCAGGGCCGGGAGCTGCTCCTACTGTCGATCTTAAGGCGTTGCGAGATCCGAACCTTATTCCAGACCAGTATGTATCCTCGGTGCTGAGTGAGGCGACCGAAGATCAGATCCAAGAATACGCAGAGTCGCTGCAGGGCATCAAGACACGCGCAGCGGCGGACTTGCAGCAGAACCTGTTGCAAAACCGGACGCAATTCATAAAAATCAGCAAGGAAGCAGAAAAACTAAAGGGAGAGATGAGAGCGCTTCGCAACCTAATGTCCGAACTCAAGGCGAACACGACGGCCCTTAGGCAGGCGTCCGGCAGAAACGAAGTCGACTCGTCCATAGGAGGGGGTGCCACTATGAGTAAAAGGGATAAACGCAGCTCCATTACGGATCGAAGCGCCCTCTGGACTACGCAGATGCAGACTCTTTACAAGACCGTAGAGGGTTCACAAAAGTTTCTTCCAAACGCGATTGGCCGCCATGTGGTTCTCAACGCCGGCCCCTGGATCGAATTGGACAATGCGACATACAAGAGCAGAAGGGCCATGCAAATCTTCCTGCTGAATGACCATCTTCTTATCGCCTCTCGAAAGAAACGCAAGGTCGACGCGCCAAACGCAGACACCCGCGGGCCTATGGTGAAGCTCGTAGCTGACAGATGCTGGCCCTTGCTCGATATCGAGGTCATTGAAATGCCTGGCACCGGTGACTCCATGGGTGGCCGTAATAAGCTGTCCGACGCCATCATGGTTCGAGGTGGTGGCCAAGAGACTTTCATCTACCGGACTGAAAAGCCAGAAGCGACTGAGAAGAAGGCACTGATGATGAATGTGCGCAAAGCGGTGGAAGAGCTGCGCAAAGGGTTGCAGTCTGAGATGGAAGCCAATAACAAGGCAAGAGAGACGATCAACTACTTTGCATCAAGAGACCCGGGACTGCTCCAAAAGACAGAACTGCTCGAGACGCTATCCGACATCAAGGACATGTTGATCGAGGTGGACGGCAAACAGCAGAACCTCCGTTGGGTCGAAGGCCAAATGGACGAGCTTGATATCGATATTGCTCTTCAGGGATTCGAGCCCGCAGTAGCACGCGTGGAGAAGATGAAGGGGTTGGCAAGGGGGCTCAAGGGCAACACTGTGGCCCAAGACTTTATCAACTTTGAGGTTGAAGAGAGGTGTGCCAAGCTTGCAACCATCATTATTCACGAGCTGGAGACCGCACATTACCAGCAGAACAAGACCAAGCGAAACCTGAGCTGGTTGGCAAGACTGGGCTATGAGGACAGAGCCAGAGAGGCATATCTCGCGGCTCGAGGCGACACGATCCATAAAAGAGCAAGGTTTGTTTCCTCCAGCCTGAATTTTTTTTTTTTCAAACATGGCATGTGCTAACATGACGCAAACAGACAATGCATTTTCCAGGGCGATTTGCACTTGTACATATGGCAACTGTCCTTTGTGTACTTTACCCTCATCCACAACACAGTCCAGTGCTTCCAGAGCTGCTTTCCTCCGCCCATGATGAGCACGTGCGTTAAGTGGGCAAAGGAGCAAGTAGAAGCATTCAACGTGGTTCTTGCTCGGCAATTGAGCAGCACAGAACGCGGCGGGCAAGTCTGGACGCAGTGCATGGATCAGGCAAAAGAGCATGCGAAGAAGCTGTCCGATGTAGGACTCGATTTTACAAGCTTGGTAGGCCGAGGTGTGGAGGGGCCTTCGGCCAGCACGACGGCGGAGAGTCAGGGCCTTGTTGGGTTGGGACTTGCTTGAAGAATATATTGATAATAGAGGACTGGCGTCAGAGGAGGAGGAATACCGCAGTATGTTGGTTTATTTCGGGCTGTGGAGATGATGGCGTACGTCCCTGGAGGAAGAAAGCTGGAACGCAACAAGAGGAGGCAGCATAGTTATTTGTTATTCCTTAGAACGCATGACTGTTATTCGAATATGACTATCGAAGGGCTATTAATATTGGAATCATGAAATATAAGCTTCTTTGCAATATACTCTTGCACCTTACAATAGTTTGAATATCTTGATTAATAGAGAGCATATACGGCGTCATTGTTACAGCAATTGGTAGTACTGTCAGTACTGCTCGAGTTTGGCGGGGCAGCTCCAGAGCTGAGGTCGAGTGCCAGCTTGGCGGCGCCAAGGGGGTGAGGTCTAATTTAATTTCCCCTTGATGGCATGTATATTAAAAGACAGCTCGTCGTATCGGCATAGCATACGATGGTACAAAGGTATGGCCATTGCCCTTGATTTTATGTGAAAGCATATAGAAAAGAAGCAGAATATTTTTTTCCAAGCAAAAGCGATGGTCTTCAGCTCATGGTGGCAAACAAGTTGAGCATTTGATGCTAAGCTTCCAATGCTCCTCCGTACTCGGCAGCTGAGACCCCTCTTGCTAGTAAGCTGCTAAGCATCAACACACAAAACAAGAGCAATTTCAAGGCCTGACGCGACGCTTTGGCTTGATAATCAGATATGGTCGCAATCAACAAGGCAGATCCAAAGAGAAGAGGGGAAAATATCAACAAAGAAAAATCGATACTACTGCCCTTATCGACGGCATCTTTCAGCTAAAAATGCTCCTGTTTATCCTGTACTATTTCGTAACAGTCTAAGCCTTACCCCGTTTATTATTGCTTGTTTTGGCGTTTCCCCCCTCCCCTCCTAATCTTTCGCAATCTCTCCTCATAATCTCTCTCTCCCTCCCTCCCTCCCACTG
>PXNZ01000318.1:0-12574 GCA_003012085.1 Trichoderma brevicompactum | reverse complement strand
GGGGGGGGAAGAAAGGGACATGCATGGGTGTGTGATTGCTAGCCATCAACCACTTGGAAGCGCAACAACGAGAAATATCAAGAAGCCAAGCCGTGTCTCAGTCTCGGGCCATCCCCAGGAAGCTTACGGAGCAGGGCTCACCGCAACTGATTTGTATCCCACCAAATCGCCTGACTTCAGAAAGCAGTGCTATAGGAGCTGTGAACTTGCGATAAATGGACTTGACAACTTTGCTCCCCTTTTTTATCCCCGTATACATGCTCTTTGCTTTATGACAGAGGCGCTCTGCCTTTCGAAATTTGCATTTGGCAGATCCCGGCCATGGCTCATCAGTCAGCGTTTTAATTACGGTGGCTCCGAGAATTGAATTGGTTCGTGATAGTGTGCCACGCGGACAATCGCTACCGAATCGTGTGGCATGGCACGGATGCTTTTTTTAGGGACCCCCTCAAATGATACCAAACCGCTACGAACAGAACAGATTGCAACTTAATCGACTGCCGAATAAAAGAAAAGTGTTGGAGGAGAAGAAAAAAATATCGGAAAGATGACTGGCTGCATTCTTCATGCAGCATTTGGGGTTGACTGAAACCCGACTGAAAAGCAAGACCGAGTTAGGCGCCAAGGTTCCCACCAAACCTGGTCAGTTCCGTGTTGCATTTTGCACTTGCATCGTGGATGTGGCGCTTCCGTCATTCCCCTGCCACTCTAAAATTCCCGTCTCCCCTCCCGCCTCCAAACTCACCGTCTCTCCTCTCTTGCCTTCTCCATAGCAGGTGGCTTCGCTGCCCTCTCTCCCCTCTTTTGCTTTAGCCCTCCGTTTTCCACCATGGCCAGCGACGACGAGTACGAAATCGAGGTCCCTGAGCTGGCTGAGGATGACCCCATGAGGGCGTTTCTGCCTACGTCCTTCGGGAAGAAGTCGAAAGAGGCAGATATCGCAGCTCAGATTGACCGGAGTCGGCGAAAAGTGGACAAACCGTCGGCGACAGGTGGCAAAGACAGCGATGGAAACCAAATACAGGAGCCCAAGGGCAAGGGCAAGGGCGACTCGAGCGACGACGACAACTCGAGCGACGGTTCAGATGAGTCAGACGACGAGGACGAATTTCCAGTATCGCACGAGCTTGTTTTGAAGACGCAGGAACGCGCCGTCACTACCGTGTCTCTGGACCCTGCTGGCGGCCGATTGGCCTCTGCTTCGCTGGACTGTACCGTCAAGCTCCACGATTTCGCCTCAATGACGCCCACGACGCTTCGCGCATTCCGCAGCGTCGACCCGTTTGTGTCCAAGAGGACTGCCGCCAGCGCGGAAGCACATCCTATCCACCTTGTTGAATTCAACCCATTGTCGGGGAGTGCATTTCTGTGTATATGCGCTCACCCACAAGCAAGAATCATGTCGCGAGATGGAGATATCTTGACAGAGTTCGTCAAGGGGGATATGTACCTTCGAGACATGCACAACACAAAGGGACACATCTCCGAGATAACCACCGGTACATGGCATCCCACGGATAAAAACCTCTGTGTAACGGCAGGGACAGATAGCACTCTACGAATATGGGACATTAACAACAAACGTTCACAAAAAGACGTCATAGTCTTCAAGTCGAGGGCCGTGGGATCGGCGGGCCGTACCAAGATGACTGCTGTTGCATGGAAGACATCTGCCCAAGGAAGCAACGTGCTGGTCAGCGCTGCTCTGGATGGATCTCTGGTCATGTACGGCGGCAATGGGCCCTTTACGAGACCGGCGGGCGAGATTAGAGAGGCACACAAGCCCCACACTTGGACAAGTGGTATCGATATTTCTTCTGATGGCCGTATGGTTGTTACGAGAGGCGGCGACGATCTCATCAAGCTCTGGGACACTCGAAAGTTCGATAAGCCCCTGGTCACGGTGTCACATTTGTCGACTTCAGACAGCTTTCCAACCAGCAACATTCGATACTCACCAAACTCAACCAGCATCATCACCGGCTCAGCGACGGGTCATCTCCACATCTTGAATCCTGGCAATCTTCAGCCAGAACACGTCACCCCAATAACGCCGGGATCAGCCTTGATTGCTGTGGATTGGCATCCCAAGATTAACCAGATTGTTACAGGCTCAGCGAACGCCGAGACACACGTCTTGTACAACCCGACCATGTCCAACCGCGGTGCTGTGGAGGTCATGTCGCGAGCGCCGAAGAAGCGTCACATTGATGACAACCCTGAGTTTACTATGGACCAAAATGTCGGCATATCCGGCGACTCCATTGTCACCCCCGGCGCAATGCCCGGTTCACGAAAGGCTGGAGTTACAGGTACCGGCAAATCAAAGGATCCCCGGCGACCAGAAGTCCCTCTGCAGACGCCGTTTCAGAAAAGCCAGCCAGACGAGAAGCACATTGCGCAGAACATTCCTCTGGCTAAGATGCTGCACGAGGATCCGCGTGAAGCGTTGTTGAAGTATGCTGACAAGGCCCAGAGTGACCCCATGTTCACAAAGGCTTGGAGTAAGACACAGCCGCAGACGCAGTATGCCGAGCTGAGCGACGACGAAGAGGAGGGCCCAGACAAGAAGCGTGCGAAGCGATGAAACGGCCACCCCCTAAAGCAAGAAGAACGAAGAGAGTTGCATTGACGACCTGTTTGTGGGCTTTGTCCAGTTTACTCGAGCGAAGCAGCATTGACGTATCGGTTATGGAGACTACAACTTGCTACCGCCATTTCTATCTACTTCTACTCAGGTATGCTACAGGGATGAATGTCGATACAAACTTGGAAGCTATACTGGTGCCATGCATAGCTGCAGCAATCAAGGTGGCTGTTGTTTGCGAATACTACCATGATTACTTCCGTCGAGCAGAACGATGCACAATTCTACGCAACGAAGCCTTGGCCCTGCTAGACCGGTAGGGGGCATCCAAACAAGTTACCTCGACGTCTCCTCTGCCTACCTTTTTATGACGGCTATTATCCTGATGGTAGGTACCCAGGCGCAAAGCAAGATAGATGCCAAGGTTAGTATATACCTACTAGGTACAAAGTAGCTATCCAGTAGATAGTCTGGGTAGTTGTATCAGCATAGCAGGTAGAGAGTCCGTATTGCTGCTGCGTGCTATCATGAGGCCGGAGAGCAGGCCCTCTTTGCTGGGAAAAGAGTACAAAGTACAAAGTACTGCATGGCATGCGTTGCTCACGTGACTGAAAATTCCCGTCCTAAGCCTAATGCGAAATCTCTTCTTCCTTGCCCCCAGCCCCAGCCTGAGGCGTGCGCAGGAGACGTGCTGAAATGTACTGTGGCCAGCCGTGCCAGAACCGCACCAGCCATCACGCCGAATCTTGTCAGTTGTGTCTTCACCACTCCCCATCATCAACCGGCCAGCGCGCGCATCCAAAAAATCGCCAGGTCCCCTCGCAAACCATCGGCGTCCATCTCCAATCCTCGCAAACTTCGTGTTTCACGCGATTTTGCACGCCGCTCACGCCTGCGGCACCCGATCCGACGCGCCGCGCCATCCCCTGGGCAGGATTTTTTTTTCTCTTTCATTCATCTTCGGAGCCCCTTTGGGGTTGACCTTTTGCAAGCCTCGAGATCCCCCACGTCCGCGTCCAAGGGCGTCGCAAGGCTGAAGCTGCTTGCAACCTCCACGACCCGGACCTTGAAGCTCGGCTCGCCATCTCGACTCGACTCTGTCCTTGCCCAACAAGCAGTCTCACCACTCGGTGACTTTGT
This sequence comes from Trichoderma brevicompactum, assembly GCA_003012085.1. NCBI lineage: Eukaryota > Fungi > Ascomycota > Sordariomycetes > Hypocreales > Hypocreaceae > Trichoderma > Trichoderma brevicompactum. The sequence continues at coordinate 8,847 of PXNZ01000318.1, read as the reverse complement.
CCCAACGACACCACTCGCCGCGCATCGTCTTTTTTTTCCCCATTTCTTTTCTACCGTGCTTTGTGCAAGTTTGACGCGCCACCCTTCAACCTTTTTCTCGTCTCTCTTGATAAACCACTTGGACGTCTCGCACCCGAGTCGCAACAGCAATATCAACAACAACGCTCGCCTCGCACACGCCGGGCACGACTTCCAGACACTCTCTCCTCGCTATGCACTGTTTATAGGTGGATTAATATCGAGATACATATTGGGGTGTCGATAGTTGTAACGTCTTCGGTCCAACTCCATCGCAACACGCCACCATGGCATCAGTACAGATTCCGCCCGCTGTTCAGCACCCGGGCGCGCCAATGCCTGCCGGGGCGACCAAGCAACAGGCCGAAGAGGTCTTTCGGGTATGCAGCCACACGCGTGTTGTCATGTTTATCTCGCGTTGCTTGCCATCCGCCCCCCCTTCAAGAATGCATAGCTGACCTCTGTTCTTGCATAGAAACTTAAGCAGATGAAGGAGCAGGGCATCCCGCCAAACGACCCCGAGTATATAAAGGCCTCACAGTTCCTGTTGAACTTTCAGCAGCAGCACAACATGCGACGAAACCAGCAGCAGTATATCCAGGCTCAGCAGCAGATGCAGCAGAATGCTCAAAACGCCCAAAATGCCGCTGTTAACGCCGCCAATGGCATCCTCAACGGCGTTCAGCCTGGTCGTCCGCAACAGAGCGCTCCTCAGCCTACGCAGGCTGCTCTGCCAAACGCTGCAGGAGTCACGGCCGCCGCGCCCAACCAGAATGCATCTGCTGCCGCTGCCCCGAATACCCCTGCGCAGCCGAGCTCGGGTACATCATCGAATCACTTTACTCAGAAGCAGCTCGGCTTGCTCAGGCAGCAGATCCATGCGTTCAAGCTTCTTGGCAAAAATGCTGGAATTTCTGTGCAGCTTCAACAGGCTATTTTCCAGCAGCGCCAACAGCGCCAAGCAGCCGTCACGGCCTCGGCCCAAACTCCTGCTCCGGCCAAGACTCCTCAACCTGGTCCGGATGCCGCAAAGACTACGCCAAATGGCGTCGAACCTGCCGCTTCGGACGACTCGCTCTCTCTTCCCAAGCCCCACACTTATAAGACTGTAAAATCACCATACGGCACCAGCATGATTCGATCCTCCATCAAATATTTCGATCATGCGCAGCGGAAGAATCGATGGTTCATCCCTGGTGTCTTCCCAACGGGCATCGACTTTGACCACCTGCGGTACGAGAGAGAGGTCGTCGTCTTCAATCGCATGAGCCAGCGGTACTCGGAGCTCAAGAACCTGCCCGCAAATATCGCCCACTGGGATACTACAAAAGAGAATGTCGAAGTTGATGATTCTGTAAAGGTCAAGGCCGTCATCGAAATGAAGAGCTTGGCATTGTATGCTAAGCAGCGAGCTCTCCGCGAGAAGATTGCTCGCCAGATGATGCACTACGACAACCTGGCGATGACGACCAATCGGACAAACTACCGTCGTATGAAGAAGCAGAATGTCCGAGAGGCTCGCATCACAGAGAAGCTTGAGAAGCAGCAGCGCGATGCTCGCGAGAATCGCGAAAAGAAGAAGCATAACGACTTCCTTCGCGCCATCTACAACCACCGCGCCGAGATCACCGAGACTGCGGCGGCTCAGAGGAACAAGTCCCACAAGCTTAGTAGACTCATGTATTCGCACCACTTCAACATCGAGAAGGAAGAGCAGAAGCGTATTGAGAGAACGGCCAAGCAGCGTCTGCAGGCTCTTAAGGCCAACGATGAAGAGGCTTATCTCAAGCTGCTCGACCAGGCCAAGGATACCCGTATTACGCATCTGCTCAAGCAGACTGATGGCTTCTTGCACCAGCTTGCGTCATCAGTCAAGGCTCAACAACGCCAAGCCGCCGAGACTTACGGCACAGATGCGGGCGACTTTGTTGACGAAGAAAGCGAGCTCGATGAGGAAGACAGCGGTAAGAAGATTGACTACTACGCGGTCGCACATCGCATCCGCGAAGAGGTTACCCAACAAGCCAGCATCCTCGTTGGAGGTACACTGAAGGAGTATCAGATCAAGGGTCTCCAGTGGATGATATCGCTATATAATAACAATCTCAATGGTATCCTTGCAGATGAAATGGGTCTCGGAAAGACGATCCAGACCATCAGTCTGATTACCTACCTGATTGAGCAGAAGCAGCAGAGCGGACCCTACTTGGTGATCGTTCCATTGAGTACCCTTACCAACTGGAACCTCGAATTCGAAAAGTGGGCCCCGTCCGTAGCTCGCGTCGTGTACAAGGGTCCCCCCAATACCCGTAAGCTGCAGCAAGAGAAGATTCGACAAGGCAGGTTCCAGGTCCTCCTGACTACCTACGAGTACATCATCAAGGATCGTCCCATTCTCAGCAAGATCAAGTGGTTCCACATGATTATTGATGAGGGTCACCGTATGAAGAACACGCAGTCCAAGCTCAGCGCAACCATTCAGCAGTACTACACCACCCGTTTCCGTCTCATTCTTACCGGTACTCCTCTCCAGAACAACCTGTCTGAACTGTGGGCCATGCTCAACTTTGTCCTGCCCAACATTTTCAAGTCGGTCAAGACGTTTGATGAGTGGTTCAACACGCCCTTTGCCAACACCGGTGGCCAGGACAAGATGGAGCTCACGGAAGAAGAGCAGATTCTCGTCATTCGGCGTCTGCACAAGGTCTTGCGACCCTTCTTGTTGCGTCGTCTGAAGAAGGATGTCGAGAAAGACTTGCCCGACAAGACCGAAAAGGTCATCAAGTGCAAGTTCTCGGCGCTGCAGTCGAAGCTCTACAAGCAAATGGTTACCCACAACAAGCTGGTTGTCAGCGATGGCAAGGGTGGCAAGACTGGCGCTCGCGGCTTGAGCAACATGATTATGCAGCTGCGAAAGCTTTGCAACCATCCATTTGTGTTTGACGTTGTCGAGAATGTCATGAATCCCCTCAACATCAGCAATGATCTTCTCTGGAGGACGGCAGGCAAATTCGAGCTGCTGGACCGTATTCTGCCAAAGTACAAGGCAACTGGCCATCGTGTATTGATGTTCTTCCAGATGACGGCAATCATGGACATCATGGAAGACTATCTTCGTTACCGAAGCTACAAGTATCTGCGTTTGGACGGTACAACCAAGTCCGAGGAGCGATCTGATCTCCTCCGAGACTTCAATGCACCCGGCTCGGACTACTTTTTGTTCTTGCTGTCTACTCGTGCCGGTGGTTTGGGTCTCAACCTGCAAACCGCCGATACTGTCATTATTTACGACTCTGACTGGAATCCTCACCAGGATTTGCAAGCCCAGGACCGTGCCCATCGTATTGGTCAGAAGAATGAAGTGCGAATTCTGCGTCTCATCAGCTCCAACTCCGTCGAGGAGAAGATTTTGGAACGCGCTAGATTCAAGTTGGATATGGACGGCAAAGTTATTCAAGCAGGTCGTTTCGATAACAAATCCTCCGAGACTGATCGTGACGCCATGCTTCGAACTCTGCTGGAGACTGCCGACATGGCGGAGTCTGGCGAGCAAGAAGAGATGGAAGACGAGGAGTTGAACATGTTACTTGCCCGTAACGATGATGAGCTCGTCGTGTTCCAGAAGCTGGACGAAGACCGACAAAAGGATTCTGTATATGGCGGTCCAAAAGGAAAGTCTCGACTGATGGGCGAAGATGAGTTGCCCGACATCTATCTCAACGAAGGCAACCCCATCTCGGACGATGCTGAAGAGGTTATCCTTGGTCGTGGCGCTCGTGAACGTACCAAGGTCAAGTACGACGATGGCCTGACAGAAGAGCAGTGGTTGATGGCTGTGGATGACGACGAGGATAGCCCAGAAGCAGCAGCGGCGCGCAAACAGGCTCGCAAGGACAAGAGAGAGGCCAACAAGCTCAAAAAGATGGCCTTGGTAAACTCGATTGATAATTCGCCTTCAGCTAGTCGTGCCAGCACGGAGGAGATTGAGACGCCCAAGAAGCGAGGCCGGAAGCCCGGAACCAAGAATGAGAAGCGCAAAGCAGAAGAGGGGGATGACGAACCCCCTACCAAGAAGCGACGCGGTCCTCAGGGTCGGCCCAGCAAGTCTGCCGCCCACAACGATTCTCGAATGGCGTTGCAGCAAAGGGAAGTGCTTCAAAAGAGCTTGCGGGCATTATATGACAGCCTGATGAACTTGGAAGTGGACGACATCGAGCCGCCGGCGGAGGATGACGAATCTGATGCCGGCAAGCGTCTCATTATCGGGCCCTTTGTCAAGCTGCCTCCAAAACGCGAGTATGCCGATTACTATGTGATTATCCAAAACCCCATCTGCATGAATCACATTCAGACACGTATCAAGAAGGAAGAGTATAGCTGCCTAAGCGATCTGCGCAGGGACTTTGATCTCTTGATACGAAACTGCCAAACCTACAACGAAGATGGCAGCATCCTGTATCAGGATGCGAAAACTATGGATGTAAGTAAAAGGAGGAGAGACAGGGAGAGATGATCAAACGTCTAGGATAACGTGAACTAATTTGCTGTTAGGAATTCTTCACCAAGAAGTACCAAGAGGAGCTGGACGCGCACCCGGAGCTTCTTGACCTGGAAGAGGGTGGCAAGGCAGGGTCAGCAGCGCCTTCCGGCAATGGAAGCACTCCCCAGCCGAGCGGAACTCGTATCAAGATCATCTCCAGCGCGGCACGAGAAGCTAATGGGGCTCGATCTGCGGTACAGAGCGATGAAGACTGAGAGGGACGACGAGATTGACGATGTGCACCCTCCGTCTCTTTTATGACCGAGAGCAGGGGTGCCCCACTGACGACGGAACTGGGGGTTTATGTGCTTGCCAGCGGGAGTATAATTAGAAAGAGGGGAAAATTGACGGCACCAGGAGGAGGAATATCTCCCGACGAATGCCCCGCAAGCGGCTTGTTTGATCATGTATTCTGCGGCGTTGGGAGGATCGGCGTTTTATCGTGTGTACCCAGGGAAACGGCGAGGACAGGTCCAGGGCAGGCCAAAATACCAACAATCATGTACAAGATGAAGTTGAGATGGAGAGAGGATGAATGGCTGAAGCATCTGGGCGTCATATTTGGATGACCAGAGGACTTTTTTCTTTTCCTTTTTTTTCTTTATTATCGGGAAGGGGAGGATGGAAGAGGAGACGAGTCAAGAGCGCATGGCCACCACCAAACTTTGGACGGGTGGTTGTGTCTTTTTGGGTTGGTCGTCTTCTTGCCTGTGAATGTCTAGACAAAGTAGTAAAATGTATTCTTAATAGACGTTGATACAGACGCGACGGGATATGTGCTGTGGTATGAAGTGACGTTTTGTTATTTTTGAAAACTAAGTTGACTATGAAACTGATTAAATTGCTTCTTGATGCTCTACACTACAGCAGTGTGACAATTTTGCCAGGCAAGCTACCTGTTAGTACCTACTGTAGCAGTTTAGTTGGCTGATAAACTGCACCAAAGATAAGAGCTTACCTTTAGTGTCCCCCCCAGCTGCTTTGGCACACTGTACTTGCACCGCCCAAATGCCGTCAGCGACGCCCATCTGCCGCTGCTTCGCCACCCACTCACAACGCCCTATTTATACACCTACCGGCCAGCCCAAGGTGGGCAACCCTGCATCCGCTCGATGCCCAGTGACATGACATGGACTTTTGACGGCTGAAGCAACGACTAAAGCGAAACCCCGATTTTTCCTTTTTCTTATCTTTTTTTTTTCCTTTTCAACTCCCATTGAGTTGCTGGCGGTGGCCGTTGTGGGAAAGACACGTTTCAGTGGTCTCGCCTCGATGACGACAAGATGAGGAAGACACTCATTTTGTGCTTTATCCACGGATTCAAGGTACGTGTCATGTTTCGTTCACTGCTGGGGAATTTTCTTTTGTCCTTGCTCTACCCCACCGCCTATCAGGGTCGGTCTGGCTTTCATGTGTGGGTGAGCATGTGGGATATGGGGGGGTTTGGGCGGTGGTGATGATGCTTTCTTCCACGCATCGCAGACTACGCATACCAGACCGAATTGATGAGGCTGCCGTGTTGATTGATTTTTGGATTGATTGTGTTAATTGATTGATTGGAATTGCCATAGGGGGGCGAGTCGACGTTTGGCAACAACTATTCGTTCGTCGAGGACCTGCGCAGGGTCGTTGGGAGGGAGCTGCCCGATTTGACCGTCAAGGTGCTGGTGTATCCCAAGTATGAGACGAGGGGCGACCTGGGAGAGGCCGTGAGCAGGTTTCGCTCTTGGTAAGTTTTGCACATTTATTTCACCATTGTCTGTCACTTGAAATCGAATGAATGACTGCCAACCATTGGTGTCATTCTTTGGCGAGAGAGCCCTTTGCCTAGCGTCGATAACGAGAGCCATTGAGCTGACAGCAGGCGGGAACAGGCTGGAGGAAAAAGTCATCGACTATGAGGTGGCCATGGGAACAGCCTCGCCGACGGTTGAGCCATCCGTGCGGATTATCCTGATTGGGCACTCCATGGGCGGCATTGTCGCCGCGGAGACGGTCATGGGATTGGCTTCGGACAAGCCCATCTATACGGAAGACGGCATCGATAAGTCTGGCGGCGGTCCGACGTTCAACAGCCTCATGTTTCCCCGCATCCAGGGCGTTTTGGCCTTTGACACCCCATATCTAGGCATTGCGCCAGGCGTGGTTGCGTATGGTGCTGAGGGCCACTACCAGTCGGCCCAGTCGGCTTTTGCACAGCTGGGTTCGGTGTGGAAGATGGTGGGGGGTGGTGGCGGCGAGGATGCTGCTGCTGCTGCCTCGGCCTCTTCTGCGCTCACCACCACGACCGCCGCCAAGGCTGAGAGCGGCGGCTGGGGATGGGGAAAGATTGCCATGTACGGGGCCGCTGCCGGAGCTGTTGCTGCTGGGAGTGCTGCGGCGTGGATGAACCGTGACCACATCTCGACTGGATGGTCGTGGGTGTCTTCCCATCTCGAGTTTGTGGGCTGCCTTGCTCGGCCCGAGGCCCTCAAGCAGCGAGTAGGCTACATGGTGAAGCTGAGCTCAGAGCTGAACGTGGGGTTTGCGAATCTGTATACCCGACTGGGCAAGGGTGCTGAGAGCAAGACGGTCAGCATGGTTGGCACGGTACTGGGCAAAGACAGGACGTTTTGTGTGGTGCCGAGCAAGCAGCCGTCTGGGAAGTGGATAGAAGCCATCAATGATAAAGCGGTAGACGAGACAACGGCACATATAAGTACGTTTCTTTCTTTCTTTCTTTCTTTTCCTATTAGATGCTAACGATATATGCGTGATAGCCATGTTTGAGCCTGAGAATAACCCGGCGTACGAGAAGCTGTTGCAGGATTCAAAGAGCTTGATTGCGTCGTGGGTACAGAAGGCCTGGTACGACGGCAGCCATGAACCACGGTCCAGGTCACAGCAGCAGCAACAGCAGCTCCAGCGGGTGAGATGAGATGAGAGGGTCACACTTCCATCTGGTCAGAATGCACAGGATGCAGGCGATCAATTGCGAATAGAGAAGGAAGACGATTGGCTTGTACATTTTTTACGATTAGCATTATTACTGCCTATATACAACACCCCCCCGGTGTTTAGTTTTGGTTTTTATCATTACAACCGCCGTCTATTTATCCAATAGCAATAACTCCTGCCAAATATAACATGCCAAAACATGGTGACGTCTTGCGTAAATGTACTTTTTGCTCCGTTTGTAGTATCATGCCTGACCTTTCGCATCCGTTGTTTATTGGGTCGCCTTTTCGTCCTTGGCCTTGAGGCTGCGCAAAACCTTTCTTCTCTGGGCCATCATGTGCGTGTAGAGGACATATGAGCCTGTGAAGCCTCTTGTTAGCATTCCCGTCTCGCCAATTCTCATACTCTTGTGTGGTGAAACGCCAAGTTACGTACCAGGAACATAGATTGCCAAGATGCCATAGAAAACGTACGGCATCAGCGTCAGCGGGTACACGGTGGCCGTCGTCGCGGGTCCCACGGCGGCGAGGTAGATGAGCGAGCACTCGCTCAGGATGCCGACGGGGTAGAGCACGAAGAAGGTGTTGTAGCGCAGCCAGGTGAGCGGCTTCGGGGTCCAGCCGGAGAGGCTGAGGGCGAAGTAGGAGTAGCGAATGACCTCGGTGACGGACCAGGCGATGAGCATGGAGCTGTAGGTGGGCGACTGGACGGCGAGGTAAGGGTAGAGGAAGAGGACGCCCCAGACGAGGAGGAAGCGGGAGGCGACTTGCATGAGGGTCGTGAAGAAGGGGGCGCGGACGACTCCTGGAGCGGGTTTTGTTAGAAAAAAATATACATGGTGGATTTTGGAGACGTTTTGTTGGGAAGAACTGGGGGTTCTTACCAAAGAGCGAGTGCAGGATTTCCATGGCCGCAGCGGTCTGGGTCCATTTCGTCCACTCGCCCGTAGTCACATAGACATTCTGCGGCCCCGAATTGACGAGCGTGGCGACGGTGCCCTGGAGGACGAGACCCCAAGCCGCGGCGGAGACGGCGTTGTAGAGGATGAGGTAGCCGTTCTTGACGGGCGAAGAGGGAGGTTTCTGGGCGGTGGATTTCTTGGAGGGCGCCATGGCTGGAGATTCGATTTCGCGGAGAGGCGAATTGGGGGGATTTGAAAAAGGGCGGGATTGGAGAAAAAGTAAGAGGAGAAAGGAAAAAAAAAAAACGGTGGTGATGCTGGAGCTTTTGGTGGTTGGATTTGGTTTGCAGGGGATCCAGAGCGTTGGGGATTCCGCTGTGGGGCGAGGCGGGGAGTGGGGCTTTTGGCGTGGTTAAGTGCTATATTAAGAAACTACAAGTTTACATGTGCA